>RJWT010010223.1:0-24386 GCA_004365215.1 Cuniculus paca
CAGCAGCTGCCTTTTATTTGAAAAGGATCTTCTCAGAACTATTGAAAAAGAAAACTGTTTCCACTTCATGTCTTAGTGTTCTAAAAGTCTTTGATCTCTGAAAAGGTAATCATGGTCTATATAATACTACATTACTACAATACTATAAAAATAAGTAAATTCTTGATTTGAAATAATTGACAGTGAAGGGAAAATTTATTAAATCTAGTAATCTGTGTCCACTATGTAAAAGTTATTTTTAAATCTAAACATTAAAAGTGAACAAATCCTTTTTTTCTTCTTTAAATTGAGTCATATAAATATAAGTAAATATAGCCACTCACTATTAAATAGGAAAGACCTCTAAAAAAAACAAGGCTAACTCAATTGGAGGTAATCTGTCAAGCTTAGCAACATTGAAAACATACTCCCTCAGTTTAATTCAAAATTTAAAAAGAAAAAAATACCAGATGGTGCATACAAAGCAGCAACATATGATGACAAAATTAACTAACGAGCATTTGCATCTTTTAACATAGCTCCTTTTTTCACCTAAGCATATATAGGTGGATGAATTATTTGAAAACTACTCATTCTCCTTTCATATTTAAGGGTTCCTATGGGAGTTTGTTTTGTAGGGAATTTCTCACTACTTAAAAACTGATTTTTTTCACAATTGCATTCATTTTTATCATTTTCTTATATCTTATTTTAACTTAAATTCCAGAAGGAAACTGATCCAGAATATAAGGAATTTCACTCCTGGGATCTCATTTCAGTCACTAAAAGCCAGATGGCTAAGGAATTACCATGTTTCATGCTTTAGAAGTGCAATAGATTATATTTCACAGGGACACCTAAGGGAAGCATAGGTTATTTTGAGGAGTTGGAATTAAAATAGCACACACACATAATAATGAATTTGATATAGTAGTCCTTTGCAAAAATGAGGAAATCCTGTTTCACTGATTGTTTAAAGGAATAGCAGCACATATACAGATTTAATATGTGGCTGCTAAGTATGAGCAAGATTGTGCTTCACAAAAAACATACAAGTGACTTTGTATGTCTCTTGTTAGTCCTAAAGTTGTTTCTTGATTTGCATGACATGTGGTCTATGATGTGAGTATAAAGACGGGTGAGCTATTACTTCACAGGCTTGGCATTCTTCCATAATATCACCATGAATTTCATAATATATGTATGCTTTGCATGTCAGACCACATTGATTCCATGTGCATTTTTTTCCAAAAGTAAGTGTGGCATCACTGTACATGAAACCACCAGCACATATTTTTTTCCCAGAATCTGATACCTGAGAGTTGCATTTTAATGATTGTAGCTTCCTGAGGGTCACCAAATGAAATTATTAAAAAGAAGATTAGTTTAGATAACAGTTTTAAAACAGAAGAACATAAACCAGTGTTTTAGGCTAAGCATCTTTGGTCATATTAGTTGCAAACAATTTAAAAAAAAAGTTAGTATATTTCCAAAAGGGAGAATGCACGTTTAATATTCACAGTGATCACATGATAAAAATGACCCCTGAATATTGTTTAAAAAATTGAGAAAAGTATTTTTTTAAATAATGGAGAGATTACGGTAACATGGTTCGGTGGTACTTATTAAGCATCATTATAAGCAACTGCCCAATTGCTTTTTATCTCAAAAATAGAGTTATCTGAAATCAATAAGAAAAAATGTTAGAGAATTTGAATAAACTTCTGGAAGTTAAATTGTGGATGTAATAGTTTCTAAAAGATTTATTCTAAAACACTGAGTAGACATTGTGAAGGAAGTACATGACTGACATCAGTATTTATCTTATTGTTTTAGGACTTCTTTACTATTGTCTGCAAAAATAAAATGATGTTGCTTTGTTGCAAATTGTTGCCTGCCTATGTCTGAAACTGTAAGTATCTTTGGAAATTAGACCTTTAAAATAAAGATTATTTGCTATAACATAAACCATATTTTGATCATTGGAATTTGCAGCAGTTGTTTCTAGGTATCATGGGATTTTCTTTGTTTCCATATTTACTTCTTAAATTATACATATTTCCTGACCCTTTTCCAAGCCCCTCATAGTGTAACATTATTTTAGAGATCAAACACAGATCATATGAAAGAAACATCTGCTGTAACTATTGTTTTTCAGAAGTTCAGGTTGCCCAAGAGATTCGAAGGCAACATTTTCCAATTCTCATTCCTATTAACTGAGGGTCTTGGTGTCAGCAAAGTATAAAAGGCCTCTAATTCAATGTTTGAGATGTGTGTATCCTTAAGTTATTTATACTGAAAAAGGTTTAGAAGAAACAAAAAGTACATGGTGACTTTTAATTTTTCTGCTTTGTAAAGTCAACAAATGCTACAAAAATCATCAAGTGTGGACAAGAAAAGCTGAAGAGAGGAAGGGATGGAAAATACCCCTTTTTTCTTTAATCAGTGTTTATATAATTATTTCCTGATTTTTTTTTTGTTTGCGGCACCAGGGATTGAACTCAGGATCTCGCACTTGCCAGGCAGGCGCTTAGACCGCTGAGCTAGATCCCTGGCCCTAGTGTTTTTGAGACAGGGTCTCACTATGCCGTTCAGGCTGGCCTTGAGCTCACTTTGTAGCCCAGGCTGGTCTCGAATTCACAACGATCCGCCTGTCTCAGCCTCCGGAGTGCTGGGATTACAGGCGTGAGCCACCACGCCTGGCTTTCCTGATTTCTTAGTGCCTTCCCCACCTATTGCTTTAATCTGCAAAGTTTTCCCATCCCAAGCCTCTAAGTAGAACTCATTTTCAAAGCATAAGATGGTTCTTCACAGTCCAACTCTCTTCCCTATTCTGATTTTCCCTGCCCCTCACCTTCTAGTCAGGTTTCAGTCCCATAATTCTCCTTTAAAATAGATCAAAAGGGAGAGCCAATTTATATTCTAATGACAAGAGTTGGTTATGTGTGGGGCACAGAGGTTTATAGCCCTGGAAGGTAATTACTCAGGTTGAAAGGTACTTCACCTGTTCAGATTGAGCTTCCAACAGGGTTATGTCTCAGAAAAACTGGTGATGGCAAATCCAACTGAGAAGTCATGCAAGGAAATTTCATCCAAGGCACATTTCCTTTGTTCTTCAACTACAAAATACAAAATTAAGTACAAATTTTATTATTTTCATTAAAACAATCCAACTGAAACTCTTAAAATATTGTATAAAATTTACTGTTTGCATGGAACAAAGGAAATAGAAATGGAGTTGGCACTGTAAACGACAGCCTTGCTATCACCCGTCTGTGCCATGGACTGTGTCCTGTAAGTACAGTTGTGGCACCACATACGTGCTTTTGGAATATCAGAAAATTCAGATTTCCCTCTTGTGATTAGCATGCTTTTCTACATTGAATTCAATCTATCAGAAAGTTGAAAGAATTAAAGCGATAAGTAGAACAAAATAATTTTCTTACTTTTGCTTTAGAAGATGATCAACTCCATCTTATTTTAAAATTAAACAATAATGAGCCAAGTGACTATTTCATAAAAAAATTATCATTGTCATCATTAATTATCATCCCACTACTGAGAGCCATTTTCAAAATACTGAAGTATCTCAAGACAGAGGAAAATACTGTACTACCCTATGATTTAAGAAAGATGTCTAGGGCTTTATAAAATAACAATATGATGTTAATGTCAAGAGACGTTCTACTATGTAACTTGTAAGTCTTCTATTTTGAAATAATTTTAGTTTTAAGAGGAGCCAAAAAAATTAGAATTTTCTTTTATATTTCACCTAGCTTCCCCACAAAACCTTAGAATACTTAACAATTAAACTCTTAATACTCTTAAACTGGAATTTAATTGGATTTTACTAATTACTCCCAACAAACTTTGTGTATTCCAGGATCCCATCTAGGAAAACACCTTGCTTTTAGTTTCATCTCATTATGGTTGATACATCATGTCAACTTGAGAAGTTTAGAAGTTTAACTGAGAGACTCAGCAGGGAACCAGGGTTCTTACTTTGTAAATATCCCCATCCTGTGCAAGAGGAGGGCACAGAGATTTTGTGAGTGCTACACCATCCTGAAGCCGGGGTGGCCTGTGTAAGGGAAGAGAAGAGGTTTGTTTCCTCTCTTTAGATCTGGCTGCTGCCTTGAAGTGTTGCCCCACTGCCATGCCACCCTGCCTTGGAGCCGGCTGATTATGGACTGAAATCTCCAGAAACTGTGAGCTAAATAAACTGTTCCTTGCTTCACTTTGGGTGTCAGGTGTTTTTCCCAGCAACGAGACAGAAGTAACCAAGACAGAATTTGGTGCCAGTGGAGTGGGGTTGTTGCTGTGACTATACCTGACCATGTGGCTCAAGAGCCTTTGGGAATGGCTTGTGGGAAGAGTTTGGAAAACTTTGGAGATGTCACCTGAAAGAGTAGAGCTGGAACAGCTTAGGCGGTTCTGTAGGGGAGATTCTGGTCAGAACTCAGGAGACCAGGAGGCTGATTGAAAGCCTGCCGGTAAGGACCAGGATCAAGAGGTTTCTGCTGGGAAAAAGGACAGCATTGGGTGCTGGACTCCAGATGATATGTGTTATGGCTTAGCAGAAAGTTTATCTGCATTTTACTCATGTCCAGAGACTTTGCCTGAGACTGAGATTAAGGGCAGTGGACTGATTAATCTGGCAGAAGAAATTTCAAGGCAGTCTAATGTTGAGGCTTTGGCATGGCATTGTAGAGGGCTTTTAGCTAGATTTATATTGCAAATCAAGAACAAAGAGCCCAGCATGGTGATTTAAAACATTGTGAGTTGGGCCAGAAAAGAAGCTCCAGTAAAGCTGTGGACTGTAAAGATAGAGCTGAGACCTTGATTGCTGAGAAGGAACAGAAAAATAGAAAAGATGGCCTGAAGGCGTTACAAAAAAAAAAACAACAAAAAACAGCAAGTCTTGAACCTTTGCAACTTCCAAATTGCAAAAGTGGAAAACTTTGCTTTGAGGAGAAACTCTCAGAACACCATGTTCCAGAATAGCGACAGAGGCCCCAAGAGGTTCCAGAATGGCAACAACATAGAGAATCTGTTCCTCACAATGAGGTTCAGAGTGCCCAGCGATCCAGGCACTTGACTCCTGCAGCAAAGTGAGAGGAAAGTCTGGCTACTGCTCCAGCTAGCAGCAGATCTCAGCATCATTCATACAGTGCTGGTTTTAGGTGCACATGTAATGCATAAGCTCTGAGGTTAAGAAGGCTTCCACCCCAATTTCAGAGGGTTCGGGAGGCCAGGCAATGTGCCACTGAGAGGGCAGTGTGTAAAGCTGTGAGTGTGAAACCAAAGATGCAGTGGAGACCCCAGAAGTTTGGAAAAGCCAGGAAAGTGGATCATCTAAGGAAACCTCCAATAAAAAACCAAAACCTTCCCAAGAGAGAAGCCAGGGGATCGGTAACCACCAGAAGTACCATAGGGGTGGAACCACGCAAGTGCTTTGGAGCTCACAATTTGCCACAGGTTGCTTCAGATGCTGGACAAGCAACTACAGGACTTAACATTTGCCCTGCTGGATTTTGAACTTGCTTTTGTCCCAACCCTTTGTACCTTCCTGTTTGTAAGTTTTGGAATGAAAATGTTTATCTTGTGCCATTGCATGTTGGAAGTGTTTGACTTTGTTTTCATTTGTACAGGGGTATGCAGCTAAGGTTTGCCTTCCATCTTGGAGGAGACTTGGGACTTGGATTTTTCAGCAATGCTAAACTTGGGTCTTGAACTTTTCAGCAGTGCTGAAACTGTTAGGACTTTGGCATCTCTTGCAGATGGACTAAATGCTTTTTGCATAAAGGGATGTACATGAGTATTTGAGGGCCCAAGGACAAAATGTTGTAGCTGTGTTCATTAGTACTAAAGTGTCATTGTATGTAGTCCCTTTCAGTAGATAGAAAGTAGAAATGAATGTGTAGACAATAACCCTTCCATACCTGCACGTATCTTTAGAACAGTGTCAATGTATCTATGTGTCTATCAATCTATCTGTATTGATAGTATAAAAATATGAGTTCGTGCAGTGACTTCTGATTTCAGTGCAACACAAGTCCATTATAGCCTTCCTATATTTTAAAATTCTAATTCTTTGTTTCTTTCTTTCTTTGAGGCAAGGTTTCACTGTACAATTTAGGCTGGTCTTGAACTCACTTTGTAGGTCAAGCTGATCTCAGACCTCCAGCGATCCTCCTGTTTTAGGCTCCTGAGTACTAGGATTATAGGCATATGTCACCATGCCTAGGTCTAATTTCTTTTCTGTTAGCAAACAAAAACCAAAAAAGAGATTATCTAGTTTTATTTAACTTATTTTATCAATACTGTTATACACAAAAATTATTTTTAGAATTGCTAAGACAAACACGTGCAAGAAACACATATGCTAAATACTGTAAAAGTATTTTGATAGATTTTTTAACTTATTGTATGCATCCATTGCATACAATTATTGATTCCCAAAGTAAATTATTTCATTTTCCCCCCACATACTTTGGTGCAAATTTTTATTTCTAATGCTCATAGGCTCATCTATTATAGTTTAGATTCTGTTTTGTTTTCTTCTCTCAACCTGATTAAATATTTTCTACTTAAGACTTGTAAAAATTATAGAAACAGTATTTCCTTAGCACCACAATCACAAAGTTTTTCCCATATATTTTCACTCATAAGTTGTAAAGTTTCAGAACATTTACATTTTGGTTCACAATCCGTTTTAAGTTACAGAAGTCCAGTTAAATCCTTATCATTTTTTTCTTCCATTTTTTAAAAGATAATTCTATATAACTTTATTTTTTATTCAAAGAAGATGATTTTATTGGTACATTTTAGGTATATATAATGATCACATTCATTATAGGTAATTTGTACATGTACATTATATAACTTGATCTCTTTTTCTATTTTCTTACCCTCCATTCAACTCCTCTTTCCCTCCTTATTTACAAACATTTTGTTTCCATTTTTCCCTTTTCTCACTTTTTTTGCTTCTCTCTTCCTTCCTTTCCTCTTCCACCTTCCTTGTTCCGCTTCCCATTTGAACATTTTTTTCCTATTTCACAATATCTATTATACATTTTGGTTCTTATTTACACTTTCAGTTTCTCACATCAGAGAAACAATGTGATATTTACACATGTGTGTCCAATTTATTTCACTTAAGATTATGGTTTCAAGGTGCATCCATTTACCCAGAAATGTCTCAAGCTTATCCTTTTTTGTGGCAGAGTGGTACTTCATTGCACTAAAAAAACCTGACATCTTCTTCATGCATTCATCAGTTGGTGGGCATTTGGGCTGTTTCCAAGATGTGGCTATTTCCAACTGCACTGCTATAAACATGGATATCATATATTGCTGTGGTGTGATGCTTTTAATTCTATTAGGAAGATACCAAGAAGGGGAATAGCTGGGTCAAATGGGATCTCTAGTCCTAGTTTTCTGAGCAATCTTCACACTGATTTCTGCAGTGGTTTCACCAGTCTACACTTGCACCAGCAGTGGAGAAGGGTACTATTTTCCCCAAAGCCAAACAAACATTTGTTATTGGTTATTTTCTTGAAAATAACCATTCTTTCTGGGATGAGATAGAATCTCAGAGTTGTTTTAATTTGCATTTCATGAATGACCAATGATAAACACTTTCTTGTATTTATTTGTCATTTCCATTCTTCATCTGACATCTGAGAAGTGTGTATTCATGTAAAATGTTCATTTTTGGATTGGGTCATTAAATTTAGGAGCTCTGGTTTTTTTTTTTTTTGAGTTCTTCATGTGTTCTAGATGATGAAAGATAAGAGTCTAATTTTAATCTCTGGCATTGGAAAGTCAGTTTTTTGAGCACCATTTATTAAAGAGACTATCTTTCCTCCAGTGGAGGTGTTTGGCACCCTTGTCAAACATAAGGTACCTAAGTATGTCTGGAGTAGTTTCTACATTTTCTAATTTGTTCCACTGATCCAGGCAGATTTGACTTAACCATATGACCCTTTTTAAAGAGAATCAAGGGAGCAGAGAACAAAGAAAGCAGACAGTATTAGCATAGGTATTTTCTCATCTTGGCTTTGAATAATTACTTTAAATATTTGAAGTACTGTACCATAAGTCACTGAATGTAGTACAGGGAAGAAATCTGAAGCCTAAGGAAGAAAAAATTCGAATTAAATTTAGCATAAACAAGGCCATAATTATATTTTTAAGGGTCCAAATTTGTTTAGTTCACCAAGATGTTGACATTTTCACAGGTAAGTATAAATAAAATTTTTATAGAATATCGTAACATCTATAATCATATATGTTGGGAAGTGTTGCTGCAGTTGAAAATGTTTCCCATATTTCACTGTTTATAGTAAGCCCCTAAATGGCTAGTTCAATCAGTGGCACTTGAGTCAGTCATGACATGAATTCATTCTCAATAATACTTGAGTGTTAGAATGGTATCAAGAGTTAACTGATTCATAAGAATATTTCATATTGGATGACTGACCATGGAGATCCTGGAACTCTCTTTTATGACCCAAAACATCCTAGGTATAGGGATGAGCCACTGTGATAGCCATTGTTTGGTGTCGGGTCACAGTAGCTAGGCTAGGCCAGAAAATAGAAGTTGATTTGATTTTAAGAGTTGGCAAGTAGAATATTAAATTTGGCTGTTTATTTTCTGTTAAAAACTTAATGATATATTTTATTTAACCTAACATATAAAATATTATTATTTTACCCTTATGTAGTAACAAGTAAGGAGCTTATCATGTATTTCTGCTCATACAATGAGGCAGAGAGAGTAAGGTAGTGTGAGCTAGTGCCCCACTTTGGACAAAGTGGTATTAGCAAGTGGGAATCTGAACATAATTATCTACCTAGCTTTCATGCTATGCTTCCAAAGTGAAATTCTTGCTGTAAAAAACAAAGTCTATGTAGAAAGGATGCAGAATGTAATGATTTAATATACAGAATATCCTTGATACAGTAAGGAAAAATTACTCACTATACCAAAGGCTTGAGTAATCACAATACAAATGAGAAAAGACAATGAACAGATGTGAACACCAAAATGACAAAGATGTTAGAATTAGTTGGCAAGGATTTGAAAACAGCAATAATAAAAATGCTCCCACAAGCAATTAGTATTCTTCCAAAACACATTTAAAGAATACATGTCTATCACCATGCACTAAAGTCAAAATGAATCAAAGATCTAAATATTAAAACAGAAACACTGAATGTACTGGAAGACAAGTTACATAGAAATCTTGAAGTCAAGTAAGCAGAGTTCATGAACAAAACATAAACTGCATGGGAAGTACTTCAAAGAATCAACAACTGGGATCTCATCTTATTAAAAAGTTTTTACACATCAAAAGAAATCACCAATAGAGTGAAAAGAAAATTCACAGAATGGGAAAAAATTTAGCCAACTGTCTTTCAGACTTCAGACTTCTATCAAAAACATGCAAATAATTGAAAAAAATCAGGGCCCCCAAATTTGAAGACCCAATTAAAAATTGGGCATCTGAAACGAATTATGCACTTATCAGATAAAGAAATACAAATGGCAAATAAATATATGAAAAAATGTTCAACATCACTGGTTATTTGAGAAATATAAACTAAAACAACACTGAGATTTCATCTTACTCCAAAAAGAATGGCTATCATCAAGAAATCAACCAGTAACAAATGCTGGCAGGGTCACGGGGAAAAAGGAACACTTCTCCACCATTGGTGGAAGTGTATACTGGTGCAACCATTGTAGAAATCAGTGTGGAGGTTCCTCAAAAAACTAGGATTAGAGGTTTCATTCAATCCAGTTATTCCTCTTCTAAGTATTTTTCCAGAATAATTGAAAACATCATACCAAAGCGATATATGTACACCTATGTTTATAGCAGCATAATTTGTAATAGATGAATCTTGAAAACAAACCAAATGTCCATCAACTATGGAACAGATAAAAAAGATATGGTATTTTTATACAATGGAGTACTAATCAGCTATAAAGAAGGGTAAACTTGAGACTTTTATAGGTAAATTGATGCGATTTGAGACCATACTTATAAGTGAAATGAATCAGACTCACATGTGTAAATATTGTATTATTTCCCTAGTGTATGAATCTGAAACAGGAAATAAGATCCAAAATGCACAACAGTTATTGTTTAGGTGAAAGGGAAAGAAACTGCTCAAAAGGAAAGAACAATTGGGATAGGGGAAAGGAGAAAAGAAAGAAGGGAAAAGACTTTATATATATTCCATGTTCATTGCTTTGTTTTGATTGACTTTACTCTGTTTTGTTTTGTTTGGCTGTATTCTTTTCAAAAAAAAAACTCTATTAAAAATTTTATATATACATATGCATATGATTTATATATATTTATCATACAAAATAGATAACTATACTACTAATCTCTCTTAGTTAATCAAAAAGGATGGTTTGTGCTTTCATTGTTTGATTGTTTGATCATTTTTTCCTGTCTATATCTTATAACCTGAACAACAATTTTGAAGGCAACAATATGCAATATATTAAACATTGTTAATCTCCTATTATTTTATTTTGACATTCCATATTATCATTTTTATTCATTTTTTATTTTAGAATACAAAAGTAGAAAACCTCACCAAAGAAATAAAAGTTATAAAAGAGCTTTCCTATAGTATAAATGTTGACTGTATCACAAAGATTTATGTGTTAAATTTTGGTGTCCTTAGATCATTATTGCCATCCCTTTGAAAGGAATTATGGGACTCCAGTCTTTTTTTCTTTTTTGATTCCTACTCATGAGATGAGTAACTTTCTACCACATATTCCCACTATGATGTGTTGCCTTGGCATTGTCCCAAATCATTGGGGTGAATGCAACATGAACTAGAATCTTCAAAACTGTGAGCCAAAATAAACTCTTTCTATTTAAAAGGTTATTATTTTAAGTATTTGATACAGTGATGTAAAACTAACTAATACAAATACCAAGTGGAAACTGTACAACCATCACCATAATAACCAAAATTAAAAATGTGCTGTGTGGGTTCACTGTTAGGTATAGATGACACAGTATAGCATCTGAAGCTTATGAAATATCAAGAACATTCACATAATCTACACAAAGAGAAAATGAACTGAAAAAATGAATAGTGTCTCTTTGAGCTGTGGAAAAATAAGTTAGTATTCATATCACAGAATTCTTATGAGAGCACAGATGACATATAATGTGACTGAAATTTATTTAATAAAATAAAGGCCAAAACTTCTCAATGTGATAAAAGACATAAATCTACAGATTTTAGAAACTGAATGAAACCTCTACTGATATATCCAAAAAATTTACACCAAGACACATCATAAATGACTTGTGAAAACTAAGAGAAAAAATCTTGAGAGCAGTGCAAGAGAAATAATGTGTCATCCATAGAAGAACAGCAATTCACAAAAAAGTTTTCTTATCTGAATCTATGAAGACCAGAAGAAAAAGAAATAACACTTTCAAGAACTGAAATAAAAGAGCCTTCAACCATAAATTCTATATTCAATGAAACATCCTTCACAAATGAAAGTGAAATAAAGATTTTTTAAATGAAGGGAAATGAGTTTTTCTTAAAAAAATTTTATAGTTACGTTGTGGCTTGGTGACGTTCTCCAAATAAAAAGATAATTATAACAGAATTTATCTTGGAACTTGAGAGATGAAAAGAAAACACTGGAAACTGCAAAAAGAAGGGGCAACAGTGATAAATATCTTTGTACTAATGAATGACCTAAATCATGTGTTGTTGTTTATATAAAGATGATTAGAACAAATTGCTATGGTGCTCAATGTATGTAGAAAATGAGACATTTATAAGATAGAGTGATAAAAATATTTAAATGGATGTTAGTTTTATGCAATAAAATGTATGTCACTGTATTTAATAAACCATAATGTAGGCAATGATGTAATGAATGTAGGAGGTATGACACAAAAGTACAGTGAATTTCTAAATCAAGAAAAATTTATTACAGGAAAGACACATTGCTGTTAATCCTTCTCAAAATACTACCTGCACACACTTTGAGACACTCATCACATGCTCATCTCATTTTCTGTAGCAACTCTGTAAGTCTTCTTTCATGAATATCTTTAGTTTTATTGTTGTGTCAGGTTCAATATCTGAAACAATTCAGACCCACTATTTTTCATTGTCATTTTGACTTGTGAGAAGCGCTAGAAATCACACTGTGCTGATACAGTGAATAAGGTGGATGAGGACACAACATAATGTTTATTACAAACCTGCCTTTCCCTTGCATGTCACTGGCCAGCTTCATTTATTAAATTTTTATCACATCTCATAAAAACATCAAAGAGGACATCCAGAACTGTTTCAGTGAGTGGCAAGAATTATAGGATAAAGGTGATTGAAGTTAGGAGCAGTCTTTTGAAGCAGATTAATGGCAAGAGGATTAAGGATCTTTTAAATTTTTAAAATTTAAATGTATACAGTATGTTTTGATCATATCTTATATATTGTCATACAAAAAGCAACCACTGAGAAAATTTACAACTTAATAATATTAAAGTCAAGATGGAATACAGAAAAAGAAAAAACCCAATGAAATAACTCAGGAGATTGAAAAACAGATAATAACAGAAAATAAAAATATACATTCCTTAGCCTTACCATACCAGTAATCACTTTAAATCAAATGGTCCAAGTATGCAAATTAAAAGAGATTGATAGAATAGAAAAAAGTCGTTATACATTGTGTACAATACACTCACTTCAAATACAATGGCAAAGGTAGATTGAAAGTAAAATGATAAAATGTTTTTAGAATCCAGGGTGACACAAGAAATTCTAAGACTTGACACAAAACACAAGATGTATTATCTTAAAAATCTTAAATATACCATTTTCAAACTTAAAAATCTTCCTCTCCCACATGAGCAAACAGATTCTCTGGATGAGTGGGGCCCCTCCCCCATGCAAGGAAACAGGTCCATTACAGATGCACAGCCTCTGCTGCAAGGGCTCCCATTAGCTCACACCAGCTCTAATTTTGCTTCTCCATGGCATGAGGTTGTGCAGTAAAGGGAGGAAGACTAACAATCAACATGACCCTGGATGAGGACAATACCTGCATAGAGAAGGGAGCAACCAGTTCCCACAGCAGTGAACATTATGTCCAACAGCCCACTCAAACTCTTTCCATGGACTACACCCAGCTGAAACCAGAGGGCTGATTTCATTCCCCATCTACAATGCAAGCAAGGACATACCTTTGCTCAGATAGTAACAACAATTTGGGGGAACAGACAGATGGTCCTCTGGTGCAGGGAGGTCACCTAAAACTCCCGTAGCTCTAAAGCTAGGTAGAAAAAAACATGGCTGGCTGAACCCCAAGCCGGCAGAAATTGGAAATAATCATTTATTCCAACGCACGGGAATTTTTCTTTTATTTGATATTTTTATCTTGTACTTTTAAAAATATTTTCTTCTTTAGGTTTGTTGGACGTTTAGGGATTTTCTCCCTTCTCAGGTAGGATGAGCGTTTAAGTAGAAGAGAAAGATAGGAAATTAGTAACAGGAAAGTTAGGTAATTACAGGAATAAGTCAATAACTATAACAACTCTCAATGTGAATTGTCTCAGTTCCTGTATCAAAAGACGCATTATTGGCATATGGATTAAGAAACAAAATTCATCAGTATGCTGCATACCGGAAACACACTTAATTTCAAGAGAAACTCCTAGGCTAAAAATTAAAGGATGGCAAACAGTAGTTCATGCAATGGGAACACATGCACAAAGAAAAGCAGGTGTAGGTATCCTCTATACAGATTAAATAGACTTTAAGCCAAAACTGATCAAAAGAGGCAAAGAAGATCATTGCCTGTTGACTAAGGGAATAATACAACAGGAAGAGATCATAATTATTAGCATATATGCACAGAACACTGGTGCACTCAACTTTAAAAAACAAGTATTACTGAAGGTAAAAGATCAGATAACCATAAACACAATTATAGTTAGCAATCTCAGTAGCCCACTATTGCAAATAGAAAAACTGGTCAAAAATGCGAAAAAAAAAAATTCCAGGTTGAATAAAACCTTCAAACAAATGAACTTAGTAGACATCTGCAGTGTCCCACCCAAAACAACAGAATACACATTCTTTTCAGCAGTATATGGAAGGTATTCAAAATAGAACTGATACTAACCAATAAGACAAGCTTAATGAAATGTAAAAGAACTGAACTTATATCATGCATGTCATCAGATTATAACACAATGAAATTAGAAATCAACAACAATAGAAAACACAGAAATTATGCAAATATATGGTAACTAAACAATACACTCTTGAAAAATAATGGCTTACAGAAAAAAACAAGGAAGAAATAAAACAGTTGCTATAACTAAATAATAATGCCAATAAAACATTCCAGAATTTATGGAACACAATGGAAGCAATGGTAAAAGAGAAGTTTAGAGCTGCAAATGCTTAAAACTCAAATACATACCCTAATGTAGGTAACTAAACATCCTAGAAAAACAAGAAAAATCTAAACCTAAAGCTATTAAAAGGAAGGAAATTATACAGGTCAGAGAAGAAATCAGTGAAACCAAGTACAAAAAGAGTACACATAATTAATGGATTCAAAATAATAAACAAAATAGAAAAACCCTTAGACAATCTAACTAACAGGGAGAAGGAGGGAGGGAGAGAGAGAGAGAAAGGAAGAGAAACAACATCAGCGCAATTAAAAAAAGAAAAAGCTGAAATCAGCATGGACACTGCTGAAAGGAAAACAGATCATTAACAACTACTTCAGAAATCTGTAACCAATAAATTGGACAATTTAGAAGAAATGGATAGATTCTTAGATACATATGAATTACTAAAACTAAACAAAGAATATTAAAAACCCTGAATAATAAAAAACAAATAGACAATAAAATAGTAGCAATAATAAGAAACCTACCCACTAAGAAAAGTTCTGGTCCCTGTGGGTTCATGGCTGAATTTCACAAAAACTTCAGGGAAGATCTAACACCAGTACTCTTTCTTTCTTTTCTTTTCTTTTTTTTTTTTTTTGGCACCAGGGATTGAACTTGGAACCTCACCCTTGCCAGGAAGGTGCTTACGCCATTGAGTAAATCTCTGGCCCTAACACCAGTACTCTTGGTGCTTTTCAATGAAATTGAAAGGGAGGGAGTAATCACAGTCATTTTTGAAACTAACATTGCAAAACAAGGCAGAAATACAAACAAACAGACAAAAAAAATGAACTGTAACCAGTTGCTTTAATAAATATAGATGCAAAAATCATCAACAAGATTTGGGCAAACAGAATGCAACCAATCATCAAAAAATTATATATTCTGACTTAGTAGGCTTCATCCCAGTAATGCTAGTATGGTTCAACTAACAAATAAATTGATGTAATTCATTACATAAACAGAAATATGAACAAAAATCACATGATCCTCTCAATAAATACGGGAAATGTCTGAAATAAATCCAACTTCTTTCCATGAAAAAACACTGAAGAAAATAGGTATAGAAGAACATTGTAGGGCTGTGGATACAGCTCAGCAGCACAGCACCTGCCTGGAAAGCACAATGTCCTGAGCTCAATTCCCGGTACCAAAAAAAAAAAAGGACATTATCCCATTCTGATAAAAGCTATTTATGACAAACCTACTTTCAAATCATATTAAATGAGGAAAAACTGAAAGCTTTCCCTCTAAAATCAGGAAAAACACAAGGATATCTACTACCTACTACCTCCATTCATATTTAACATAGTACTTGAAACATTTGCAAGAAGATTAGGCAAGGAAAAGAAATAAAGAGGATACGCACAGGAAACGAAGAAGTCAAATTATCATTATTTTCCGAGAACATGATTCTCCATATAGAAACCCATAAAAAATTCACTAAAGATTTCTACAATTAATAACCTAATTAGACAATGTAATTGGATACAAAATCAACACAAAAAGTCAATAATACTTCTGTACATCAATAACTGACTCACTGATAAAAACAAAATAGGGAAAAGTATCATTCACAATACCACCAAGTAAAATTAAATACTTAGGAATTAACCTAAGGAAGTGAAATACCTATACAATGAGTTTAATTAATTAAATACTTAGGAATTAACCTAACTGAGGAAGTAAAATACCTATACCTATATAACTATATAGGACACTGGAATATCAAATTGAAGAGAAAATGGAAAGATATGCTTTGTTCCTGGATATGCAGAATCAATACAGTCAAAATGCCCATACTTTCAAAATTGATATACAGTTTTAACTCCATGACAATCAAAACACCAAAACACAGAAGTGAAGAAAACAACCCTGAATTCTTATGGAACCGGAAGAAACCTAGAATAGAAAAAGCAAACCTCAGAAAAACAGCAACAACAACAGCAACCACAAAAGCAAAATGTGAAGCATCACAACATTGGACTTGAAGTTATTGCCCATAAAAATAAAAACTGCATGAT
Source organism: Cuniculus paca (assembly GCA_004365215.1). Classification (NCBI taxonomy): domain Eukaryota; kingdom Metazoa; phylum Chordata; class Mammalia; order Rodentia; family Cuniculidae; genus Cuniculus; species Cuniculus paca. The sequence continues at coordinate 16,481 of RJWT010010223.1, forward strand.
ACTGGCACAAAAACAGGTTTGAGGATCAAAGGAATAGAATGGAGGATGCAGAAAGAACCCTAAGCACATTCATATATTTGATCATGTCAAAACATCCAAAACATGCAGTGGAGGAAAGATAGCCTCTTTAGTAAATGGCATTGGGAAAACTGGATATCCACATGCAGAAGATTGAAACCAGTTCCATATCTTGCACCACGTACCAAACTAAAATAAAAATACATCAAATAACTGAATGTTAAAATAGGAACACTTAGACTGATGGAAGATGAAACAAGTAAAATTCTTAAACTCATATGCATTAGAAAAGTTTTTCTACTTGCACAGGAAATAGTACCAAAACCAAATTAAAAAGCTTCTACACAGCAAAAGGAGATGCAACAAAGAGAAAATACAACCTACCAAATAAGAAAATAAAGTTTTTCCATCTATACCTTAGACAGAGGACTAGTATATATTCTAGTATCTAGAATATATAAAAACTCAAAAAAATTAGATGCTCCAAAATAAAAGAATTAGTGAAAACATATGCAAATGAAATGAATAGACAATTCAAAGGCATACGAGTGGCTTGTGAATGTAAACTATTACAAACACTTTAGAAATCAATATGGAGATTCCTCAAAAAACCGATCTAGAAATTCCATTGAACCCAGCTATTCCTTTTCCAGGTATCTTGCTAAAAGACTTCATATTACAGAAATACATGCATACTCTTGTTCATAACTGCACAGCTCATATTAGCTAAATCTTAGAAGCACCCTATGTATCCATCAACAGATCAATAGATAAAGAAAATGTATCATCTACACACAATGGAATACTATTCTTCCATAAAGAAAGATGAACTTGAGCTATTAGTTTTTCTTACATGAGAAACCCAAAGTATAAATAAAGAGCAAAATAAAATAGATAATAGAATGTAGGGTGGTAGAACTTACTCACAGTGGAAAAGAATTAAGTGATGGAGAGAGTAGAAAGGGGGGAGAGTAGATTTAAAAAAAGGAATTAAAATGTGTTATGTACATGTACCAACTCCTCACAATGAATGTCAACATTATGCATTATAAACACGTACTAACAAAAAAGGAAAGGCATTAAGAAATGGACAGAAGAGAGATGGAAGAAAGGGAAAATAAATGAAAAAAAAAGGAATTAAGATGAATTATATACATGGATCAATTTCTCCACAAGGAATACAAACAGAATGTACTATAAACATGTACTAAAAAACAAATTCAAAAAATCTTGTTTTGTGAAATAGCTTGTAAATGTGTGGAAAGAGAGGCTATCAACCAGAGGAAACATAAAGAATATGTTAAATGAAAGAAATTATGTAAAATACATTAAAAAATTTACAGAACTCAATAATGAAGAAACAACCAACTGGATTGCCAGAAACAATTTGCCAGAAACACTGGCAAATGGCATAGTGATTTCATCAAAGAGGATGGTAAATATATGGAAAGAAACTTAACACTGTTAGTCATTAAAAACATAATACATTTTTTGTCATAAAGGGCCATAAGCATGGGTGTGTCAAATTCATACTTATTCTTTAGAATATTTCAATTGATGAATTACTAATTTTAATTTGATTAGTTTTACTATATTAAACCATAAGTGCTTATTGGAAAAAAACCTAAAAATAAAATTACATTTTTAGTATTTATTGAGTGAATATAAAAAAAAATCAAAATTTTCAGTATGGACTGATTTTTGGTATACAGAATCTAAAAAACAAAACAAAACAGATATAAATTCCTATATGAACTACAAGGAAAATACTAATAATACTCTACAAATATAATCTTTTCTTCAATTAATACTCCTAAGGTAGTCTTCACATATGACATCGACACATTCCATACACACACATTGCTTATGCTGACAGCACATGTGTTTTGCTTTCCTGGCATTTCTGTGGGACATACGTGACATCTTGCTGGACTTGCTGTTTTGTCAGCAGATTCTTATTGTTCATGCAATGTGTAGTTAACAGAAATTTAAAATATCAGTAAAATAAATTATTATTCTTAATATGCATTGCACTTTAAAATAAACATCAACATTTTCACATTAACTGTGTACTTGCTTACAAAATCTAAGACATAACATCAGAAATAAAAACCTGTGTGAGGTACAATGTAAATACAGACAAAAGTCTATCACAGAAAATAGTTTTTGTTTCAACACCCAAGGCAGCCTTCACACATGACAACTGCATGTTCCATGCACACATCTCATTTTCACTGACAGCACATGTGCTTAAGTTTTCTTTCCTATGTGGTGGGCCATTTTTGTCAACTCTCTTGTCTTCCTCTTTTGTCAGGACCTTTCTACTATGTTGTACAACATACATTTACCAGGGAAATAAGGTATCAATATAATAAATAACAAATGTGTAAAGAGTGCTTAGAACAGACATCAACATCTCCACATCAGCTGTTTACTTGCTTGTAAAACCTAAGAAATAACATCAGAAATAAGAACCTATATGAACGACAGCAAAAACACCAACATAACCCAAAACAAAACTAATTGTTACTTCAATTGTCACATTCAAGGCAGTCTTCACACATGGAAATTTCATGTTCCATACACAAGTATTGCTTTCATTGATAGCACAGATAGTTTATTTTCCTGTTCTTTGGTAGGGCACGGTTAACATCTTTTTGGTTTTCCTGTAGTTCTAGTAGACCTTTTTGATGCTGCACCTGTCTGTTCACATATCAGCTCACCAGCATTGTCCACAAGTTTTTTGCATATTTTCCTGGGCAGAAACCTTTTGTTTCTCCTCTTCTATAAATGATCTCTTATGAGTTGCAGTCCTAATCCTCTAAGAGCATTTCTCTGTGGTATTTTACACTTGCTATTTTCTTTGTAATCAAACTATTTATTCCACACATGCTTAGGATTGAATAAAATATAATCATTGGCCTATGCTTTTTGTTTCAAGTAACATCATAGTTGTATAACTCATGAACAACATCTCCTATGGTATTGGTGTACAAAGTTTCCCATCTCAGGCTTCCATTTTGCTTAGGTTTCCCCATCAGTTTTTCCATCATGGTACAATGTTTGTGTCAGTAGTACAAGGTTTTTTTTTTTGTTTTTCCCCATATATGAGGCCAATGCAAATCTTTCTGAAATTCAAAGATTGTCCTGTACAATTTTCTGTTTTGAAATTTGCAACATTTCACTTAGAATTTCTGCTTAGTTTCTGGATGCAGTTCTTGTACTGGTCAACTTGTGCTGTATTAGCAAATGTAACATCAATTGGAAACAGGTAAGCCAATTGTCAAATGTCACATTCTGATTAGTTTAGGAGATGGGAACAGGTGTGTTCACCACATCATTTGCTTTACTATATGAATAGGGACCTGAGGGGTGAGTTCCAAGATAAATTTCTAAATTAAAAGCATAATAAATCTTCACGTATATCAGGACATAATTTTTTATGCCATATTTTGACCCATTGTTTTCCCATAATTTTTACATTCCTGTAATTACCATAAGAAATCTCTGCTAAGTACAGCAGACCTATGAAAGATTTCAGTTCAGCTAGTGAGCTGTCATAATACATTTTTTAATATAGCTATTGGTGCATACGGAATATTTTACTTGCATTTCAGCCTTTATGTATTTCACAGCATCTTGTAGCATTTAGTCTGTTACAATTTCTAACAATGAATTCTAACAGAGCTGGCATTCTGTTCAATACATTTTGTCCCTCCCAAGACATGTGCTATATTTTTAGACCTAGTTTTAACATTGAGTCATTCCATTTGGTTACATGACCCTTTTACAACATTTCAACAAGTCAAGTATGTATTCGTATTGCTGTCTTCTTTGTTATCTGAATCAAGGAGGTCTCTGTCTGTATCAGTTAATTCCTGTCCCATTTCACTGTCACAGAAATCTTGGCTCACATGACCAATGTCAAAGTTATCATCATCATCATCATCATCCTATAACACCAGCACTATTCTGTTATAAAAATATGTATTTTACCATAATGAATTATCTTCGTCATCCATGCATGAGGAATCTGACAGCTCACTTTTGGACTCCTCCAAAACTTACAAATCTGATTTTTCATGTGCCATTGCACTGAATTAGGCTACTGCTACCAGAAAAATTGAAAGCAAACTTTTTAAAAGGCAAATTCTAGAGTGGGGTCAGTGAATTATATTCTTTGTGATGCTCAGGAAAACATATGCCGAACATGTTTTATAGAGCATTATGTTGGTGCAAATCCTGGCTCGATACTTTTGTACATGTACACATACCTTGCCTTTTGTCACATCAAGTGAACCAGCACAAAGATTGCAAGGTATACAGCTGGCTACTGCTATGCTAAAGTAAAAATTTACAGCAGAAAAATAAGTGATGTGTTTATGGAGCCTATTGTTTTGCTCTCTGGTTAAGAAAACAAATTATAATTAAATATCACTTTATACTAACAAAATGGCTAAATAAAACTTAATTTTAAAAATCACAAAGCATTGAAATTAATATGTACACAAAATATTATGAACACAAAAATTTGTACAAATTTTGCTTACTGCATAACTCCAACTAGTACGCTTTAATCTGAAAAAGGGAAATCCAGATTTAGTTGCAAGAAAAATCCCAGAGAAACAGTCTTGCTACTTCCCAAGCTTTGAAAACATTCAGTGTTTTACTTCCAGCATCTAGAATGGTTTACTTTCAACTCTTGAGCCAGGTGAAGTGTGTGTTAATGCATTTTACAATCCTCAGAGTGCAATGTTGTAGTCATTTACCCTCTTCTCATCACAGCTGCAGTTTAAGTGTTTGTTGCCAGTCTTCCTTCGGTGGACAGATTCTTGTAGATGGCCAGTCTGTTATGGAGGTCATCATGAGGTTCTTGCTGTGTGTATACAGTTAAGAACACTAGCACACCATTGTGGGATTACCTTAGCTGAGTGAAGATAACCAACACAGACGTCCTTCACATCATAGTAGTGTCAAATTTCCTGGAGTAGACTTTGTTATAGGCCGTATTCTCCTTTCCAGCACTTTTTTCTCTTCATTTTGTCATTTATTCTGCCTTTGCCAAATCCTCTGTGACTTCCTAGCTCCTCTGTCATTGTATTCTCAGACCCATAATTACATGACAGACTATGTCACTTTATCAAGTATTTCTCTGGGACAGAGACTCTGGATCTTCCCATCTTTCAAACATTTTCATAGATTACAGCACAGAAATATTATCGTCTCTTTCTTAATGAGAGCATCTACAAGTACATGTAAAAGTATAAGTAATTTTCCCTGATAATCTAGAGTGATCACACTTCTAGCCATGCACAGACTCTGTCTTTTGCCTAATGAAGTTGGATCATGAAAAATTAGTCTAAGCATGTTGGACAAAATATGTTTATAAAATTAATTTTCAGAAGCAATTATTTTTCTTTTGTGCATTCTAGTACACAGGCTTCAATAAAACTTCCAGTTATATATTTTCCTGTATCTAGATAACTCTAACAATTTTGTACCACCTTTCTACCAGTGAGATATTTCATGAAAAAACTAGCTTTGATTTTTCTCCTTTAGCTGAATATTTTAACTGATTTTAAGAAATTTTAGTGATTCTTGAATCTCATGGCAAATATTCCTTTTTACAGGCTCTCAGTGCCTCAGTCTTATTCCAGGAATCAGAAACTCAATGCTGTTGTAATTGGCCTGTGAAGTATTAAATTTACTTTCACTGAATATTAGTAACTATATGTTTACAAAGATACGAAATGCTATACAAGTCTCCCAGTGAATGAGAACCAGCTCATATCCATGACTGGGAAGAAAAAAGATAGAACTTGTAAAATCATTTACCACACACATTCATCCTGACTCTGGACAATATTCTGATTCCTTGATCAAAACCACAACAACAACAACAAAAAAAAACTCACCAAAAAAACCCCCCAAAAAACCAAAAAAACAACACTGCTATACTACTTACAGTTATATTATTTAAATTACAATAAATCACTACAATGCTATATTCTTCTACCTTCCATAAAATAAGTTAATAAAAAGAAATTTTAAATCTCTTCTTTTTCATGACATTGGCAGTACTATAATTTCTTCTCCACCACCTGAAAAGTGCATAAATAAAGCTTAACCACCAAGAACAATGAAGGGAAATCTAGCATTTCCAGCTAATAATCTGAGGTGGATTTATGTGCCATGTTATATACTAAGACTACTTAATTTCCTAGATGTAACTCTGTGTATTAGTGCATTTTCCATTACTGCATCAAAATTCTTAGAATTAGGAACTTTACAGAGTGAAGCTGCCTAGGTCAAGGTATCAGCTTGGCTCTCTCTCATAAAGGTTCCTTTAGTTATTTTACACAGAGGATGATAGCATGTGGAAGCATGTGGTAGCAAGAGAGACTTGTTGTAAAACATAAAGTCAGAGACTGGGAGACCACCAGTCTTGCTCTTTCATAATAACCTTCTCTAGAGAACTAACTGGGGTCCTATGAGAACTACTGTAATTCTTGCCACGGGTAGTGCAAAGACCTAAGGACCTCTCACTAAAGGCCCACCTCTTGGAGGTCCCACTACTTCTTAACATTTTAACAATGGAGAACAATCTTCCAACACATGAGCCCTTGAAGAATACACACAATCTGTATCAAAACTACAGAACTTTCCACAATACATTACAACTGACTTAGTATTAATATTGAAAACTGACCCTGTCTTGTACCCTGATTTTTATGTAGACTGAATAATTACATTATCAAGATATTCTTTTAATTAAACTAATTTCAGAAAAATCAATCAACTAGAGTGAAAATCACCTGAATTTATTTCCCCCAAATAACATGGATTCTCTCCTCTAGACTCTAACCCACTTTCATAATATTCTGGCTTTCTATCTGATGGCACTGGGACACTGTCCCAGTTTTGGTGGCATCTGTTCCTGCTATTCCATAAAATATCCCCTTTAATTGTGGTACTTAGCTAGGATATGGTAAAGTGGTTGCTTATATTTGTTGGTTTCATTCTGTTTTATTTATTTTTTTCTTTTTCAAATCCTTCGGTATTTTTCCTCTTTCATTCGATTGTAAGCACTTTTATAATTCCCCACAGTTCTATGTATATTCAGCTATTGATTATCTTAGCTAATGGAGGGGAACATTAGCATGTATGATATTAGAGAACAAATAAATTTCCCATGGGTTTGCAATTCTATGAAAGCATCTGAGTCCCAGAGACAGGCAAACTAACATCTAAGGGAAGCAGAGCACAAGGAAGCATTTTGAATTAAAGAGTGAGATGTCACATTCTCACGGGGCCATGAACTACTGCTGCAGCTGCAAGTGAAATTTCATTCTACCTTGGCCAAGCTATTGGGAGATTCTCAAGAGATGGGCTCTAGGGATCTCTGGGCATGAATCCTCCACAACTAGACCTATGCTTTTGGTTCAGTGCTTGGCTTAGCACAATATCAGACCAGGACAATGAAGATGGAATAAATAGATGAAAGAGAAATAACAGGAAATTCTTGGCAGAGAAGTCAACAAAATAAGAGGCTTTCTGTAGGATGGGAATGAAAATGCTGTTAGTAAGGGTTTTACCTGAAGGGGAGAGCATGTTGACTGGGTAAAAGTCTTCTCTTTCCTTCAAATCCACCTTCCAGTTCATGCCTTAAAGACATCAGGTGCTTTATCAGTGTTGGAGGAATATGAACAAACAGAGTCAGGTAGAGCAAAGAATGATTAAATGATAGAAACTTCCCACAGAGTCCAGAAAGCAGTATTCACAAAATCGAATTACTGATTGCCAACCATGAATATTTCAGGAATAATTCTAGGAAGTGTCTCTGGATATTTGTTTTTTAATTTTTTTTTATGTTGAAGAACAAACTCCT
>RJWT010010224.1:0-24397 GCA_004365215.1 Cuniculus paca
GATAAAAACCCAACTACAAAAAAGAACTATAGGCCAATCTCTTCAATGAACACAGATACAAAAATGCACAACAAGATATTAGCAAATAGAATGCAGCACATTATCTAAAAGATCATACACTATGATCAAGTAGGGATCATCCCAGAGATGCAAGGAGAGTTCAACATACCTAAGTCAATAAACGTAACATATCACATAAACAGGAGCAAGGTCAAAAACTACACGATCGTTTCAATAGATGCAGAAAAGGCTTTTGACATAATCCAGGACCCCTTCATGATGAAACCCTGAAGAAACTAGGTATAAAGGAACCATACCTGAATATGATACAGGCTATTTATGACCAACCAATGGCCAGCATTGTACTAAATGAGGAAAAACTAAAAGCATTCCCCCTAAAATCAGGAATAAGACAATGATGTCCACTATCACCTCCTCTATTCAACAGGGTATTAAAACATAAACCGGAGTAATTAGGTAAGAGAAAGAAATAAAAGGAATATGTAGAGGAAAGGAAGAACTCAAATTATCATTATTTGCAGATGACATGTTACTCTACATACCAGACCCAGAGAACTCCACCAAAACCTCTTAGAAGTAATAAGCAACTTCAGCAAAGTAGCAGGACACAAAATGAGCATACAAAAATCATTAGCATTTCTGTGCACTGACAATGAACACAATGAGAAGGAGATTATGTCCACAATACCATTCACAGTTGCTTCAAGAAAAATGAAACATCTGTGCATTAAACAAATCAAGCACATGAAAGACCTCCACAAATAAAACTGTGGTACTCTGAAGAAGCAGATTGATGAGGACATCAGAAAATGGAAAGATGTCCTCTGCTCCTGGATAGGCAGAACAAATATTGTCAAAATGGCCATACTTCCAAAACTTTTCTACACATTCAGTGCAGTCCCAATAAAAATACCAACAGTACACTCTCCTGATCCACAGAAAACAATCCTAAAATTCATATGGAACTAGAAGAGACCCAAAATAGCAGAAGAAATGTTGGAGATTAAGAGCAAATAGCTGAGAATTTAGCTCAGTGACATAAGCACCTGCCTGGCAAGTGCGACATCGTGAATTCAATTCCCAGTACAAAAAAAGAAAAAAAGAGTGAATCAAGTTGCTTAGCAATATCTCACTTCAAACTCTACTACTAAGCAATAGTGATAAAAACAGCATGGTACTGGAACAAAAACAGATCAGATTTGAAGATACAGAAACCCCACCAGATGTTATCAACTATCTGATCTTTGACAAAGGGTCCAAAAGCATAAGTTGGAGGAAAGACAGCCTGTTCAGCAAGTGGTGTTGGGAACCTGGTTATCTGTCTGTAGAAGAAGGAAACTGGATTCTTATCTCTCACCATATACTAAGTTAAAAATTAAAATAAATCAAAGATCTAAACATTAAAGCAGAAACATTAAACCTTCTGGAAGGTAAAATAGGTAAAACATTCAAAGGCATGGTAGAAAAAGCTTTTCTAAACAGAACCTCAGTTGCACAAGCAATACCAGCAAGAATCCACAACTGGGATTATGACAGATTAAAAAGCTTCTATGCAGCAAAAGAATCAATTAGTAGAGTGAAGAGACAACTTACAGAATGGAAAAAACTTTTGCCAGTTATTCCTCAGACAGAGGACTAATATCTAGAATATACAATGAACTCAAAAAATTAAGCCACCAAAATGAAAGACCCAGTCAAGAAATGGGTTAGAGAAATGAACAGACACCTTACAGAGGAAGAAAGACAAATGGTCAACAAATATATGAGAGAATGTTCTGCATCTCTAGCCATTAGAGAAATACAAAGTAGAACAATGCTAAGATTCTGTCTTACTCTGGAAAGAATGGCAACCATTAGGAAATCAACAATAACAAATGCTAGCATGGCTGTAGTGAAAAAGGAACTCACCTTCATGGTTGGTGGAAATGCAAACTAGTACAACCATTATGGAAGTCAGAATTGAAATTTCTCAAATAATTGAAGTGAAAAATTCCATGTGATCCAACTATCTCCCTGCTAGCTATCTCCCCAAAAGAGCATAATCATCAAACTACAATGATACTTGCATATCAATGTTTATAACAGCACAATTCATAATTGCTAAATCAACAGACAATTGGATAAACACAATGTGGTATTTATATATAATGTAGTACTATTTGGCCACAAAGAATGATAAATTTGAGACAAATTTAGGATAATGGACACACTTGGAAAATATAATGTTGGGTGAAGTAAATCGAACACACAAGTTTAAATACTGTATGCTATCTCTCATTTAAGTGAGACAAAGTACAAACAAAGAAACTGAGAAAGGATGGATGGATAGAAAGTGACAACAGGGAATTGATCCAAGACGAAAGGAAGAGGGGAAGGGGATGTACAAGGAATAAAGATGTGCCATGCACAGAATCCTACTAACTCTGATTAATGTAAACACTACTTGCTGTAACAGGAGGTGAGACAAGTTATACCAACAAGTATGAAAAAGGCAAAATGGAAGTTCATGATTGCTACCTCTCAAATTGCTCCATATATGTGGTGGTTAGTTGGCATTTCAGCTTGATTGGCTTTGGAGTCTGCTCTGGAGATTGGTGGAGAACATTTCTAGGTGTGTCTGAGTGTGTTATGAAGGCAGAGCCTTGGGGTCTATGTCTGTCCCTTTGCCCTTCCACTCTGGCACTATTCCCCTGTTCCATTTCTAGACTGCCATAAACTAAGCAGTTTCGCTCTGCTATGGTCTTCATTGGAGCTGGTGATCATGGACTAAAACCATGAGCAAATTAAATCTCTCCTCCTTTAAGTTGTGAGTGTTGGGTATTTTGTCTCAGCCAGAGGAAAGCTAACAAACACACATATTTAAATGCATTCTCAATAGAAATCTCAGGTCTTTGTAACAACTGATAACCTCATTGCAAAATTTACAGGAAATTCAAAATAACCAAAATATACTAAGTATTCTAAAAAAAAGTATATAATAAAGCTTATTACATGGCTTATTATAGTCACAGTTATCAAATAGCATGAATTTGGAGCAAACAGATATACGTATGGAAACAAATAGAGTCCAAAGATAGATCCATAGTATCAACAGGCAAATGATTTCAACAAAGGTGTCAAGATGATTCAATTGGGAAAGATTTTTCTTCAAGAGTTGTATATTGAAATATAAAAGCTAAAACTGTAGAAGAAATGTTTGTAACTTCCGAGAAGACATAGAAATATATTTTAGGTAGCAATTCATGAACTCCAGAAGAAAAATATTTATAAGCAGACTACAATAATAAAGCATATTTGCTATTTGAAGAGAGAAAGTATTGGTAATAAATGTATCTGACAAAATTGTTGTTTTAGTAGACGTGCTGCTGAAACAAGCATCAAAATTGTTGTTATGATTTAGATATAAAATACCCCCCAAAAGTCACATATCTGGAGGTGGGGCCTGGTTGAAAGGGGTAGGTCACTGAAGGAGGACTAACAGGTATCTTCTTGTCTATGGCTCTTCCCTTCGCTCTCTGCTTCCTGGCTGCATATGGTGAACAGCTTTCTTCTGCTGTGCCCACTGCCATGCATTTCTGCCTTGAAGCCAGGTGACCATGGACTGAATCCACTGAAATTATGAGTTAAAATAAACCTCTTCTCGTTTAACAGTTTTGAGTGTTGGATATTTTGCCCTAGTGATGGGAAAGTGACTTACATAGTTGTTTCCAGAAAATATAAAAAATTCTTATTCATCAACAATAAGAAGACAATATATTTTTTAAATGAACTAAATATTTAAGAAGACTATTCTCAAAAAAAGATACATGGTTGGTCAACAAACACATGCAAAGTAATTCAATATCAATAACAATTATATATCTGGATACTGAAACATTTATACATCTATTAGAAAAGTAAAATTAGAAAAGCTCAAAATACCAAGTATCAGAGAGCATATGGATCGCTAAGACCCTTCTTAGAAAGGTGGTAGGAATGTAACATGGTACACTTTCAGAAAACAGTTTGGCAGTTTCTTATATAGTTAAACACTCTCCACACAGCTCATTAGTTCTACCTCTAGGAAATGAAAACATTGTGTCCCCTCAAAACATTAAGTTTCATAGCAGCTACAGTTAGAATAGCCCCAAACTGGAAAGAATCTAAAAACTCACTAATAGATGACCACATAAATACTTTATAGCATATCTATAGAGTGGGACACTGTTCAAGGAGAGAAAGAAGCAAAGTTTGGATACACATAACAATAGCATAAGTCTCAAAAATATGCTAAACAAAATAAGGCAGACACAAAAGTGTATACACTGCATGCGTCTCATTTTCTGTAGCAACAGAAAGCCCATCAGTGGTTGCCTAGAGCCAGGAATGGAGAAGAACAACTACAAAACATTTCTTGGGATGTCAGAAATATTTCAATTGTAGTGGAGGTTACCTGAATCACGTGAGTAGATTAGCTAAAACTTATTAAACTATACAATTAAACATCATATGTATATTGGTGAGCATTAAAATACTGAAATCTTCCACCAATTTATAGGAATAAATTTATATTGCATCAAGGAAGATGATGCATTATTGAATTGGAATTCAATAACATGAGAATGTTTTAAGGGATATGTTTTTATGATAGATATTATAGAGATCATTTAAGAAAACAAATACACTATGAAAAACAGAAAAAAAAATAGAAAATTATTCCTAGAGGAAGGCTTAACTCTCTAGAACAGTAATACATAGGCAAGGATTTGGAGAGTCAGAAGAGAGAGTGAGCAAACCAGTGGCTTTAGAGAAACCATCAGGCCAGAGACTGTCTTATTCCTGGCTCTTAGAGAAAGCCTGGGCTAAGAAATGCACAGGCTTAGTAAACATTTCTAGATTCTGGCAGTGCCCTTGCTCATTCATTTCAATGAGCCAGGTACATGGAGTTATTTACACTGGAGCAGATTCCCAAGGAGGGAAATTTTATTTCCCATGCACCTGCAGCTCTAAAGAGGCACACAGATCTCCAGCCAGGGCTGGCCTGCAAAGCACAGTTCTTTTTCTCACTAAAAATCCTTACAGAGCATTTGACCTTTCCCAGGACACTCATAGGCAAGGACATTTCCTCTGGACCCGTTGCCTCTTGTTTTCCAACATAGAGCTGTAGACACATACCAAATCAATTCATCAACAAGGGCTTCTTCCCAGTGGCAGTCAACAAAGACATTCTAAACATGGCTTGACTTAGCTCATACAGATCTTGCTACATCTATACCCATCATGTGCTCATATGTGACCCATCTGTTGGTGAGAAATTAATGAAATGCAAAGTGTCCCATATGCTCATATATTCCTTGCAGGATTCAAGTTGGAAAGCACTCTCTGGGGGACTCTGCCTAAGACTACATTGGACAGCCTCCATTCACTCTCCCCTCTTAATAAGGGACTCCATGGAGAAGCAGCAGCCAGCCCCCAGGGAAGTAGAAGGTAGCCCTGCCCCTGTGCACATAACAGCCACCACTGGGGATGCTTCCAGCTAGTAAGTAGCTCAGGTTGGGAGAAGCAGCAGCCAGTTCTGAGAGAAGCAGAAGTCACCAAAGGGGATGCTTCCTGCCAGTAACCAGCACAGGCCAGGAGATGCAGCAGCCAGTCCCACCCTCATGCACACACCAGCCACCATAAGGGAGCTTCCTGCAAATATCCAGCTCAGGCTGGGGAAAAGTAGCAGCTAGCCCCACACCAGCACACCCACTGACCACCATCAGGTGTCTGTAGCCAGCACTGGCCAGGAGAAACAGCCAGTAACACCTCAGAGAAATCACAGCCAATGTGGGAAGTGCCTAGGACCCCACAAACCACTTGTCTGGAAAAACCCAAGAAAAAGTCAAGACAAAAAAGCAAAAGGCAGTCTCTGGCCTCCAACCTATGCAGAGCAAGTTCAGGAGATGTAAATGTGGAATAGATTGGAAGTCACACACCTGGAGTTTCTGAAGTGATGGCAACTGAAGTAAAGAAACAACTTCATGAGGCTATGAAAGAAATTAGAACAGAAATACTATCTCAGCTAAAAGAAGAAATGAAGAACAATAAAAGAATTGCTAAGCATACCTAAATAAGACAGATAAAAAATAGAGAAGCATAGGAAAATGAGGGAAACCTTGAATGAACAATATAAGAAAGATTTAGAATGCATGAAACATAATCAAAGAGATATCCAGGAAATTAAGAACTCCACTGAAAGCTGGCAAAATTGCTTGAAAGAAATTGATGATAGACTTTCAGACATTGAAGACAGGTTTGTAGCTAGCAATCATGAAAGGAAAGAACTCTTAAAAATAACAAGAAACCAGGAAATAAGAATTGAATGGCTGCAAAACAATGGAAAGAAAAATAACTTAAGAATAATAGGTGTCAGTGAAAAAGCAGTAGTCAACACAAATAACACAAAAAGTCTATTTACAGAAGTAATAGCAGAAAACTTTCCAAGCATAGGAAAAGAACCTCACATACAGATAAGTGATGCATAGAGAACTCCAACTAGCCAAAACCAAAATAAATCTCCATCCAGACATATACTAATCAAGATCTCAGAAATTCAGCACAAGAATAGACTATTAAAGGCTGTTAGAGAAAGGAAACAGATCATCTATAAAGGAAAATCCATCAGAATCTTGGCAGACTTCTTGACACAAACTAGTAAGTCAACGAGAGCTTGGAGTGAAGCATTTCAAATCCTAAAAGAAAACAACTTCCAACTCAGAGATATACCCTGCAAAACTATCTTTCAAAATTAATGGAGAAACAAGACCAAGAACAACTGAAGAATTCATGACCACCAATCCAACTCTACAAAGAATACTGAAGGACATTCTACAGAGAGATAAAAATGACCACAGTTCCAGGAACAGTGGCAGAGGAACATCGCCAAGTGGGGCAAGCAATTGAGTGGAGGGTAAAACTAGGGAGCCAATGGCAGGAAAATAGCAAGGTAGAGACAAGCCAGTGCATGTTGGCCATAACCATTGATGTAGATAGCTTCAATTCACCAATAAAAAGAAATACAGGCAGAGTGCATCAGGAAACAAGATCCATCAATATGCAGTATACAAAAAAACACATTTAACATGAAAGAAAATTCATAAACTGAAAGTCAAAGGAGAGAAAACAATGCTCCATCTGACCGGGAACCAGAAAAAAGTAGGGGTAGCTTTCCCATCAACCGCAGCATGGATAAGAAAGACATGGCACTTTTATACAATGGAAAGCTTCTCAGCTATAAAGAAGGATAATCACAGGGCTCTTGTGGGTGGGTGGATACAACTTGAGATCATGCTCATGGGTGAAATGGTTCAGACTCACATGAGTGAATATTGTGTTGTCTCCCTAGTGTAGGAAACTGAGGGAGTTGGTGGGATCCAAAATATACAATACATAGTGTGAAAGTGAAAGGGGAGGAAACATCTAAAAAGGGAAGGTGGTAGCCATTGTTATTTCCTATTATCTTGTTTTGAAGCCCTGGGTCATTTTCATTGTTCTGTTTTGTTTTTTATTTTATTCTCTTTTGTTTTGTTTGATTTTATTTATTACATCTGATGGTATGGGCAGTCATTTCAAAGACAGCAAAATATATTATGGTAGTCATTGTTGATTTCCTATTATCTTGTTTTGAAGCCCTATATTGTTATCACCGTTTTGTTTTGATTGATTTTATATTGTTTTGTTTCATTTGATTTTATTATGTCTTATGGTATAGGCAGTTACTCTTAAGATAACAAGAGTCATTGTAGTAGCCATTGTTGATTTCCTATTATCTGGCTTTGAAGTCCTGTGTCATGTTCCCTGTTTTGTTTGTTTTGGCTCTATTTTGTTTTATTTTGTTTGATTTTATTCTCTTCAAAATAAAAAAATAAATAAAGGGCTCCATGTCTTGGCTCCCTGCAAAAAACATCTGGTCAGAAATAGCAAAGTGTCCTTTAAGTAAATCAACATGATAACAATCATTATCAGACTTAAACTATAGATATCTCAAAGGAGTAATGAAGAGACTTTAGGCAGGAATATAAGACCATGTCGGAGAAACCTGTGATGCTTGGTAGGATGACACAAGAGGGAAAGTTATGCTTTACCTTAAAAGGCTGGGATGCTATGGCTCAACAAGTGACAGATTACCTTGAGAGGAATGAAATCCCAAATTCAACATAGTTGACAAGACTGCTAGGAGCCTTACGAAAAGTAATAGCATTAGTGGGGTATTTTTTTGGATTCCCAAAATAGACTGTCTCAGAACTATGAGGTAAAGAACAACTGTACACTAGAGTATTTTTTTGCCATTTCCTGAGATGGTGTGTCAGACCCTTTTCCATGTCACTCAGAATAACAATGCAATGTAATGGCAAGTCTTCTGAGGTATATGATACTTGCTTTTTACTCCTGGTTCTCCCAAGAAGGGGTCACATCACAATGGACAAGCCCCTTGTCTTCTCTGAACCACAGCAGTAGTTAGACCATGTTGTACTTCCCTGCTTCCTTTTGAGTCTTTCTGTGTTGTTTTGATTCTTTCTTCTCAAATATCCCCTTCACTTGTCCTTTAGGAGTAACCAGTTACTTGGCCTCCCATTTGGGGACGGTGTTGGTCTTCAGCCTGCTGCTGTGTCTGATGACATAGCACCCAGTCAGAAATTGATCAGTTCTATATATACACATGAATGGTAACATGCATGGAAAAATTTCTGACTCCTTCCTATGTGCTGGCAATCTCAATGAGTTACTACCACATCTCATCAAAAGAAGTTGTACTCAGATCCTATTCAGGACATTTTATATGTCAGGCATCAAAGTAGGTAGGCACTTGTGATCAAAGATATATGACAATATTTCCACCTGTAAGAACTTTAGCTCTTTCCTTGACCTTGTTTGTGGCTTCAGTATTTGATGTGGAGTCAACCTAGGTCTGTCCACTCGGGAGGCAGAAACCACACAGGGATTTAAGTAGGGAAAGCTTAACAATAAGAGTTATTATTAAGTTACAATAAAACAGTAAATATAAGAGGAAAGAGAATTTTATGGGATGCAATGGAGCTGTGGGAGAGTGCTGGAGGAAGGATGTACTTGGAAAGAGATGTCCTTCCACAAGGCTGAGGTTCACTCCTAGTTGGAGGAGGTGGAGTCTCAATACACTAGCTGGAAAAGAAGTCTGCTACTATGTTTAGCTTAGAGCTGCTTCACAGTTTCTGGGTATGCAGGATTTACCCTGCAGAAAGTGAGTAGACTACAGCCAGTGACTCGATGTACACGGTAGCCCAGAAAATGTCACTGCAGGTTAGCGGCATGGGATGCCTGGCGTCCTCTGTGTCTTGCAGGTAACTGTGTGGAGCAGAAAGCAGGTGAACCACAGTCAGAGAGAAGGGGAGAGGGTATGCAGCAGATTTAGCAGTACTGCCCTGAGCAAGAGGCCTAGACAGTCTGGTGTCTGCTGGGAGTATCTAGTACTTGTGAAGATGACTCTAGGGAAGGCCAGGTTTGCAAGTTGACCAAGGGACATGTGCTCTGGGCACATGGATGGGGCAAACTATCACTAGAACCTCACACCCATATCAGACATGATGGTGCAGCTACTGGAAAGTGGCAGAGAAGCCTTTCCTTCTAGTAGTCTCTGTTGAGAAGGCTTACCGTGGTACTCACAAGAAAAAAAGAGCTGAATAGTATTACAGTCAGTCTGTGAAACAAGTATTTGGAGCCAAGAGACAAAATTGACAACTGTCACAGTACCAAAATACTGCTAAACTAGAAGTCAGAAATTCTGAGTTCTTGTCCAAGTTCAGCTAGATGATCCTGGCAAAAGACTCAGGTGACCGAGTTTTAGTCTGCTAATCCATGAAGTAGAAGTAGCATCCATTCAATTTGCCGAAGAACAATAGTGAGACCGTCTAATGAGCCATGGTATATGAGAAGGTTTTATAAACTGTAAAGTGCCATACATTTCCACTGCATCATGGCTGTGGTAGTCAGGATTCCACGTACTGTGCCTACCAAGCTGAGTGATATTTAACCTAGTATTAAGGCCACAGAGATGAGATCCTTTTTTGTTTTGAATCCCTTGTATGTAGCATACTAATTGGAACAAAACAAGGTGTTAGTCACAACTGCAACAATATACTTATTTATTGATTGGCTGATAGCTAGTCTCCTTAACTAAGGAGTTGAAGGTGATGATGTGTCTGACTGGCTAAGGACCAATCACAGCTACTCAGAGGTGGACTGCACTGATGTCCCTCATCTTTTCTCCTTCTAGCTTCTTTGCCCGCCGGTCAGCCACAAAGGTCCAGAGCAATGCCTCTAAGTGTAGATCTTGATAGTTAAACAGAAGATTTTCGGTGCTGCCTCACTTGCTAGCCTATTAGTCAGTGGCTAAATAAATGTATAAAGGACTAAATAACTAAGCAAATAATTTCTCAGCTGAGGCTTCATCCAGCATATTATTTGAATACAATAACTGTGAGTTTCCCCAAAAACATTTAACCATGTTTTCCTTAAATATAATACCTTTCTCTTTTTCTCTCTCTCTCTGTTCATTTTATTATTCAGTCTTTCCAGCTTCCTCTTTTTTAATAAATGGAGAACTTCATGCAAATCAACAGTTGATCTACACATTCTTTTGTTATATTTTGCAGCAGTTCTGTCCTAGCAACTTGGACACTGCCAGCTGAGATCTGAAGTTTCTCTGCATGAAGGCTAATTTCTTGGTGGTCTGGGGCTCCCACTCTGCCTGCACAGGGACTGCTGATGATTCATGGAGGCAGGAAGCTGGGAACAAGCTGTGGCTGAAGGGGGCAAAACACTGAGGACGTGCTGACTGGTCCGGGGGAGGAATCTCTTGCCATCTGGCTTTCCTCCCCCACAATGGCAGTGCTGAAGGAGAAACAGAAAGAGGCAAACACGTTTAATTACTCTGAAACATATCCTAGGACATTTCAGAGCCTCTTGCAGGAAACTGAAACGTTTCGTGTTCTTTAAAGCTAAATGTCACTAATAAAATTCATTTTTTGTCCTGCCTATAACACATTTTGTGGCTGAATTTCAGCCAGCAGATGCTTCCCTCAGTGATGGCGAACCTTTTAGAGCTTTCGGTGATAAAAACAGCTCAGTGTGGCATGTGTGCCACAAGCTCGCTACCACTGATTTACACGGACTAGGCATGGTATTAGCTAATTGAAGCACAAATAACTTGGCATTACAGGACCAGGTTCTGCTTTTGTTACACACTGGGATGGGTTAAATACTTCAGGGTGAAATAACATATGGAAGAACCCTTTAATTCATTTATTTCCCTGCTTGTAGCAAATCTCATGGTTTTTATATGATGTGAATCAGCCCCACTTGCAGATGTCCAGACACATGGAAAAAAGAGACACAAAGGTGGCCCTGAGTGGCTTGGGCATCTGTTACTGAGGCACACGAGGGTGACTTCATCTGTCAGTTAGCATCTAAGCCTCTCTTCCATGTTTTCCTACGTGGCTGGATTGCAGTATAAATGCCTAGTCTAAAAACAGAGCAGTAGTATTTTCCATTGTTTTTCTCTCATAAATGAAGCAAAAGAGTGAAAAAGAATCCTGGATACCAAGGAATGTCCTAAGAAGTTGGAGGAAGAGGTCGCAGTTAAATTCTTGTAAGCGTCGAGGAAAGTGAGTACAAGGTCAGTTTCCATTGTGCCAGAAATTGGGAGCAGAGGCTCTCATTGGTGAGATATGACAGATGAGTAGTCCATGAGTCTTTGAAGTTGACCCAACAATGTCCCTCCTCTGCATTCAGAGAAGTGGAAATTTTGCCCATTGAGAGTGGAAAAGTTAGAAGTGTCTAGCTGGTCTTCAGAGTTAGACTCATTGATTTCAAGCCTTCTCTTCATCAGTGCCTACTTGAGAATGGAAAAGTGTGAATGATACCTTCAACATTCTGTCCATGGTTCTCTACAAATGTTTACAATTGAAAAATAAGACAAATCTTTTCAGATGAATTGTAAGGAACAGAAGTGAAACCGTGATTGAATTAATCACATTTGACTCAAGAACCTCCAAATGTGCAAATCTAGTCCTGCCAATCAATCACTCCACTCCTATTGACATTTCTAAGGAAGCTGCATATAGAAAAAACAATGGCCAAGGAGAGGCCAAATGATACTTTATTTTATTTCATAACTTGGTAAAGTTGGGTTAGAATATATGGCTCATTCTTAATGTCAAGAAGAATGATCTTCCCCATTCAGACCACTTTCTCCACATACCTCAGCTTCACCTCCAATTTTGAACTATTTCCAGTTTCTGCCAGCTTTATGTTATGAAATAAAACAATGATACTTTACCATGAAACAGAAACACTGACAGACCCCCGAGGATCCCTGGTTTGTCAGCAATATCAAACCATGCAGTAGAAGCAACAAGTGCAAGAGAGAAGTACCATAAATGGACAGTCTTTTGTAGTTGCTTTGCCCCTCAGTAAACATGGCCAGCCATATTTTACAACTGACCAAGCAGAATAACAAACCATTCTCTTTTAAGGGATATGGGGAGATAGTAACCAAGACAACAGGGAAGTATATAAAGGTAGGAGCATTTCCTCCCCTCTTTTCATCCAACTGTTCCACTGGACACTAGACAGAGAAGCACATGAGGTAGAGTGGCTTCCTTTAGAAAAACCTGAGGGACATACACAATGAGTAATTACCTAAAATATTTCACATCTCAAAGACTCTGATTACACTAAAAGAAAACAGGAGTTGTTGTAGCCCTACCTTTAAAGTAAACTTGTTTGTAATCCTGGATCCTCTACTTACCTTAGAGCTACACTACAATTAAAATATAATTAGATTACAAATTTAACTGAAACTAAAAGTGAAGGAAAAGGGATCCAAAAGTAGAGATGCATTTGTGGAGAGGCATTAACTTAATGAAAAGGATCTAGGACAAATAGGAGTGGTTTTTGGGAGCTAGAGCAGAACTGCAACACCATAAAATCAGCGCATTCGGGCAAATTCTGAGTGCCTAAAGGAATAACCCCACAGATGGCAGTCACACTCTATTGGTCCACTGGCTTAGGGCACCTATCAACACATTTAAACCTGCCAGGCAGAACTTCATAAAAATGTTGAACCAAACATATGAAGGAGGTTAATGACAGGTCTAGCAAAGGTGCTGCCCCAGAGTCCTTTGTGTGAAGAATGCCTGCATTGCTTTGCAAAGAACGCCTGCTCTGGGAGATTTCCAAGTCCACCAAGCAGAAGCATCTGCTGATTTTCTTTTTACTACTCTGGTTACTTCGGACTAAACAAGGAAAGGATAGAACATATTTAGCAATAAAAGTGTACCAAAACTGACAAAAAGAGATCTGGGATTAAAGGTTCACAGGGCATTCTCCTATGAGGTACTAAAGTGTCATAAAGTGCTATAAATTGCCACTGTATCAACAAAAGCTTATCCCTCACATTGGATTTCACTTCTAAGTATAGAGAGGCCTTCCAGGTCCTCGTCTTGGTCTCAGAAGTTTATATTTGCAATCCCAAGGAAGTTATTGGAATTCCAGTAAGTCGATTCCAATCTACCACTTCTAGTACAACCCATGGTGAGAATAAAGGCACCAAGACATATTTATAGTTATGAGGGGCCAAGGGGGTCCTCAGTAGAGCCGAGATGGTAGTTCACCAGAACAAAGGCCTCAACCCAGGGCCAAACCCGGATTTTATTCATTCTTGATGAGGAGAGTGGCTTGGGAATGAGTGACTGTGAGAGTGAAGAGAAGTACACGAGAGCACTGTGAGGTGGGGTAGGTAGCTGGCCTGGAATTACCTCTGCCATATGCAGAGAGAGAAAAGGATACGCAGAAGGAGTAATCTGCGTAACACAGCTTGAGACAACATCTAATGTTGTGGGGTTGGTGCTTCAGCTCTGACGTGCAATCTTTTACGCACTGGGAAGTCATAGCCTCTTTCTTGAGGCTTGATCCCAGCTGACAGCGTGGAGTACGTATTTTGGGAGTCACGGAGCAGGGAAACGCTGTCACCTTGCTTCAAAGACTACACATCCGCACCTCTGCCAGACTGATTTACATTTACATAGCCAATTGAAGGGAAAAGGAAAAGTCCTAGCCAGCTCTGTACATATTAGTACCTGGGGATAGGGCTAGGTTTAACCAAAATGGAGATAACTGCTCTTTTTTCAAGGAGAGTCATCCAGGTGGTCTTGGTTGTACAGGAAATGTTTAACTAACACATTACTTAACAGTTTTCTATATATCTCTTTGCATCTTGCTTGGGTGCTGCACTACCTATATGGATGTTTTCAGATTTTTGTCTAGATAGTACGTTTATAACTTAGAATAAATATGCAACCTATAAAAAAACCCTGCAAAGATTTTTTTTTAAAACTGTGTCATTGAATTGTCTTACATCAGTGGAGAAAAATCTCTTTGTAGGCAGTTTGTATATGAATGTACATGTATGTGTGTCTTTAATCAAGATACACTTATTTTTTCAGCAGGAAATTAGTCTTCTGGGTAATGAGCTCACAAAATCTATACATACTGAATGTACATCTCAATATAAGAAGGTTGATGTCTCCCTGGAGTACCTCATTTCACTCTGTCACATAAATAACCACAGAATTTGGTTGGAATGTTAATTATTTTCAGCGTTGGTAGCATCAGTACTCAGATCCACCTCTCGGTCAGCTTCATGACTGATAAATATCTTTACAGCAATAGAACTTGCTCGACTCTTCTGAATGGCAAGAGTCCGAGTCTCTAGCTGGTTATTAGGCTTTTGTTTTCTTCATGTTGATTTCCTGGTCAATGAATAATGGCTTAAATGACTTTAGGAAATTCTCTGCAAGTAGGCAGTTATTTCCTAAAGAAACTAGCAATGTATTTAGCTTAAGTAGTGTGAAAACTACTCTTGTACAACTTGAAGTTTACAATGATTTTGGTCATTTTAAGTATTCAGATGGTACCGTGCAAAATAAAGGAAGAGAAGTGAAGGGAAAAAATAAAAATTACGTATTCAATTAATTCATTTACCCAATGTAACTTAAACTTCCCAGTGTTCACAGAACCACTTACGTCAGCATGTAACAGGCTGGACTGCAATGTACAGCACGCTGTCTGGGATGCATACATGAGTCACTCTTCCTCTGATCATCTGGAAGGTGACTGTGCTCCTCTGCTGAAGTATAACCACATTCCTGCATGGAGAAAGAAGCTGAAGCATATGTGGGAAACGCTAAAGTAGCCTTTTTCTGAGGACAGCTTTTAGCTTTGTGCTTAGGTATCCTGGGAGAACCCACAGGAAGAAGCTGCGATGTGGATTAGACATAGAGTGTATACAAAAGCTAGAAATTTCTGAAGCAAGGAAACACGAGGAAAAACCTTGAGAAATTACCGAGCTCCGTGCCTTACAGAAAATATAAATTTATTATAGAAGAGGAAAACCTTTCTTACTGACTTTTCCTTTAAAAATTCAGGTAGGTTTCGATCCCCGGTGCCGTTAAAAAAAAAAAAAAATTCAGGTAGGGTGTATCGTGTTCTTCAAAACTCAATTTAAAAAATAAATGCACGTGCAATTTTTATTTGTCAAATAAAAACATAAATATCAGTAAGAAAATAAATCAGTGCAACTATTAAGTTGATAAGCTATTGTTTTACTCTGCTTTTCTCTGACATTTCTTTAAAAATATTTATAAAAATAAAATCATTTAAAATTGACATTTTCACTAAGAGACACTAAAAATAGTAACTCTGGTTTCACTAAGGGAACATTATTCTATATTCATTATTTTTCCTACCTTGGAAATTAAAATTGTCTCTCTAATCCTGTGTGGCGCCTTCTTCCTTACCAATTTATAGACAGGAACCGCTACACCTTTCTTATCTTGCAGAATGTTTCTTTTGAAGTGAAAATGAATAATTTTTCATTTCACATAAGACAAAGCAAGCTATGAAACTGCCGTTGCTTGGACTGCAAACTTCCACATAAGTGGTGCAATCTTACACTTCAGAGAGGCGTGGAAGAGCTTCAAAATGATTTCAAGGGTGTGCGGGGGGAGGGCAATGATAAAAATCCCTTAAATTCTCCAAAATTATAAATGCCATTAAGCTTTACTATAAAATCCTTCAAATTAATGTGCTTCTAATTTTAGCCTTAAAGAGGCTGGTCTATTGAACAGACTATTTGCATAATGATGGCAAAATGATATCAAAGTTTTAGAGAAGGAAAATTGACTGATACGAAACTTAAAATTTTAATTCCTGAGCAGCTTCAGACTAATGAGCCTGAACAAGTCAGAATTGTCTCAGCTTTCTTCTTCAACAGTAGAAAAGGAATTATGTGAAGACTTCAGGGAGAATTTACAATGTACATCAATGGTCTTTCAAATTCTTTCCAAGTAGTCACACTGGGGGAGGAGATGCTGCTGCAGGATTAGACTATCATAACTTCCAAGATATACTCCTAGTAGCTCTGAGTTTATCCTGAAGTCATAGGTTACATTTTTTTTTCATTTTCTTTTCCATTTATATGTAGCTTGAATGATGTGCTATAAAATGTTTATCTCTTCAAAAACAATGTCAAATTACTGCTCAATTAAAATTGTGTTAGTACTATATGACATCACAGGCTACATTAGTGTTTATAAGTTGCTCTGATTCCAAATATGATTGCTCAAACAAGATGTCTTATTTCTCATGTGACAGTGAAGATGCCAAGGGCACGCAGACAGTAGCACTCCATGAGAATATCCAGAGACCCAGACTCTTTTCAACTTGTTTTCTAGCCCTTAAGAAATTATGTTTGCCCAGTCAAAACTGACTCGCCTTCCAATCTGTTTTAGTCATAATTCATTGGTGAGACTTAGTTACCAGGATGAGGTAATTGCCAAAGAGGATGGAAAGTGGAATTCTTAGAGTGACTGAGTATGGTATTAAAGCTGCTGCGTTCTAATGTTTTAGTTACAAAGACATGTGATAGGTCTTAGCCATCAATTGCTGAACCACACTATAATAAAGTGTAGGAGACATTTAAGGTAAGAAAAAAAAATCAAAATTCATCGTGTAGAGTTAGAGAAACACATTTTTTAAACCCATACGAGCCATGTAGAAAGGTAAAAAAGTATGTAGGAAAAAATATTTTTATTCTGAGCCCATATTTATTCTTATTTTGTTAGTAGAAAAATAAGAGTAGATAAACATTGTATTAGAACTGATAATTATAAGGTGGAGTTATTGGAACTCCAAATGAATTCAAAGTGAAGGAATATCATATAAGCCTTCTGTAATTTTGACTTTAATTCAAACCCCATCTGGAACTATTTCAAGAGAAAGTTTGGTTATTTCCCTAGTGATTATAAAAACATTATTAATGCTTATTATTGGTAGTTAGGGGTTAGGATGTTTAACATGAATCATCTCATTTAATACTCAAACCACTCTTTGTAATTTAGATTACTACTATTCCTATTACAAAGCCAAGGGAAGTGAACTTCAGTACATTGAGTAGCTTGTTCAGTAAGTTGAATAGCTTGTTCAACACGTACACACCAGATTGTAGAACTAGTATATGTCCTGAGAGGACAGATCATTAAATTTTATTTCATGTGTAATGGGAACCTTGGAAGTGTTTTAAGTAGGAGACAGTAAACAATTAATAGGTTCAATGTTTGAAAAACATTAGCTCTATGTGAAGACCAGACTAGAGAAGGGCTAGAGCAGATGCAGGACAGTCCAGGGCAAATATGGGGACTTGGACAGGACAGTGACCTGAAGATATATTTGCCATATGTTTGGTGGCAGAGATGAAAAGACTTGATGAGAGAATGGATCCTTGTCTGTCTCTAATTACAGCTCACTCGATGACTCCATTGTTCACTGCACTTTAGCCATACTGATCTTTTGGTTCCTGAAATGCACTAAAAGCTTTTTGCTAACTTCCGTGATGTTGCAAGTGTCATTGTCTCTGGAATGCTTTTCACTCTATTCTTATATTGTGTCATTATAATTTATCCTAAAGAACTCAGCTCAAATCTCACCCTCAAAGAATCCTTCCTTGATGTCTCAAATTTTGGTTCCATTTTATTCTCTTAATAAAATCCACTTATACTTTGTCACCAACTTGTCAACTTACTACATATTTATTTGCTTGTTTTTACTGACCAACACATTACATCTCAAGAGGCCATGAACTGTGTTTATTGTTTTCATCACACTATACATTGTGCCAGCACTGTGGCACCCAGTAAGTATTAATGAGGAAATAAATCCCTGAGTTCACAGCCTTTATACTTAAGTACTGTCCTACTGCTTCTCACAGCTGCTGATTTTTGGAAAGATTTCTTCTTCAGTTATCAAAATGACACATATCAACTAAAAGGCAATGTTCCGATCTCTAATCCACTTTTACCCTACATTCTGCCCAAAGTAAAATCCCAGATTAAAAACAAGGTGGAGGATAAAATGTATCACAGGAGGCTTGAGGTATGTGAATTTTCATTCATTGTTGGTAGAAGTGGATAAAACCTATGGGGAAACAATTTGGCAATATATGTACAATTTATATGTAAATAAATTTCTAAAAATATTTATATTTGCATTTACAGATGATGTCTAACAAGGTTTAAGCCACAATGTTGGTAGCTATTAGATAAGCACTTCTAAAGAGTGACATGGCAAAATAGAACAACTATCTTTTTATAATGGGAAATTATTGTTTTTATGATACTAGCATTGAAAAATAATAGGAAATGAATCTTTATAGTTTTGACAAAGTGACCCCACTTCTAGGAACCTATATTAGTAAAACAGTGCAAGCTGTGGTCTAGGGTTACATACAATGACATTTATTAGGTGAGGTCTGTATTACGCTAAAAATTGGAAATAATCTAAATGGTTACTAGTAGGGGAATAATTATAATTCATTCAAATGATAAATTAATATACATTAGAATTGTTTTACACAATATTTAAGAGTATGAAAATGCTCATGTTAGAATCTTATATAAAGAAAGTTGTATTTATAGTATAACCTCAGTTTGTTAGAAAAGAAAAAAATAAGATACATGGATAGGAAAAAAAGGAAAAGTTATTCAAATGCCACTAATAACCATTTTTGGATAATGCAACTCTGTAAGTTTAGATTAGTCCTTATTAGTTTTTGGTATTTCCTAATTAAATATAATCATAAGATATTTTAAAATTGGAAAACTGAAAATCTTTACTATAGTTATAAAAATAGAACATTTTTTCCTCTTTTTAATAATTCTTTAAATCAGATTTTATTGGTACATTTGACATATACATAACAATCACATTCATCATAGAGAATTTGTACCTGTACATGACATTTTTTTTCTCATTCCCCTACCCTCCCTTCAATCCCTCCTCCCCTTTTACAAAAGCTTTGTTTCCATGTTTTCCTTCTTTTCACATTTTGTTTTTTTTTTACTTTTCCCTTCTCTCCTTTCCCTCTCCTCTTTCCCTTGTTTCCCTTCCCATTTGAACATTTTCTTCTTATTTCACAATACCTATTATACATTTTGGTCCTCATTTACACTTTTGGTTTCTCACATGAAAAACAGTGCAGTACTTACACATGTGTCTGATTTATTTCACTTAAGAGTATGGACTCAAAGTGCATTCATTTTCCTAGAAATGGCTTGAGTGTATACTTCTTTATGGCAGTGTAGTACTCCACTGTATAAAAATAGCACATTTTCTTTATCCATTGACCAGTTAATGGACACTTGTGTTGGTTCCAAGATTTGGCCATCACAAACTGCTGCTATAAACATAGGTGTGCATATACTGTTGTGGTATGATGCTTTTAATTCTTTTGGGAAAATACTCAACTCAGGAGGAAAATGGCTGGGTCAAATGGAACCTCCAGTCCTAGTTTTTTGAGGGTTCTCCACACTGATTTCCACAGTGGCTGCACCAGTCTACACTCCCACCAACAGTGGAGAAGGGTTCCTTTTTCCCCATAGCCCCCTCAGCGTATGTTATTGGTTGGTTTCTTGATAATAGTCATTCTTCCTGGGGTAAGATGGAATCTCAGTGTTGTTTTTATTTGCATCTCTTGAATGACCAAGGATGTTGAATATTTTTTTCATATATTTATTTGGTTTGTATTTCTTCATCTGAGAAGTGTGTATTCATCTCAGATGCCCATTTGTGATTAACAAGCAATTGTATTTCTATTCAGTCCTCATGCCAAACACTCATAAGAGACATATAACATGTATGGCTTAATGACAGGAGTATGTTCTGAGAAATGTATCAGTAGGCATTTTTACCATTGTGCTAACATTATACTGTGTATTTACACAAAGGTCAATGATGTTGTCTAATACCCAAATAGACTATACAATATATGTAAGTACATGTGGTCCACCATTGACCAAAACATTGTTATGTGGCACATGATTAAATATTGATTTGCTGAGATAATAGGTTCCAGTCCCATTAACCCCTTGGACATTTTTTAAATAAAAACCTTAGCATGTTTTTAATACTCTATGGAACCCTCACACTTCCTTTGTGTATCCTAACAATGATAATGCCTTGAGAAATAAATTTATCTTCAATTAAATATAGTTCAGGAATAATTATGTTATTTGAATTAGACCTTTTGACCCTTTTTTGGGTGTCTTTGATGCAGAATTTGTTGAATGAGACTAACAAAGATACTGTTAGATATATTCTTAGAGAATATAAACCACTCTTTTCAAGGGAACATAAAATACACTACTTTTAGAAAATTTCTATCCTATTTAACTTTGAGACCAGCCAGGGCGATACAGTGTGAGCCTGTCTTAAAACAAAGAACAACAACAAAAAGCAGTCTTACAAGCCACATAAAATCTTATTACAAACCTACTTTATATATATTCTTGTTTCTTTTTTGGTACCAGAAATCGAGCTCAGCTCTTTGTGCTTTTACAGGCAGGCACTGTAGGCACTGAGGTACATCCCTGGCCTGCTTTATGTATATTCTAATAGGAAATTGGAGTCTAAAAAAAATCTTTAAAGTCAGTCAATACAGACAACTATAATATTTGCTTTCTGAAGTATTCCAAACTTTCAGCCTTTTAAGCAATGAGCATGTACATACAAATACGTATACACGTACATGTGTACATAAATATAAAAATCCATTGGTAAAGGAGTGTGGTCGTACATTCCATATATTGAACATTTATTTGTATAATGCTTGTAACACATAATGACCCAGGTACCTCATATGAGAAATGTGTTTCAGTTATAATAACTTGGTTTGTTTTACTATAAAACATTTCTGAAATCAAATTCCTTCATGTGAAAAAAGTTGTGTTTCAACTCTTCCCTCCCCATAAACAATGTAAGATAAATACTTCAGTTAATGGAAATCATACCACATTTACATGTATTCATATTATAAATATACTATAAAATATATAAAATAAAAATACACATCAGTTCAAATAATTCTAAAATACAAAAATTTTATTGACTGAAATCAGCCTCTTCAGGGAAGAGAATATAAAAGGTATCTGATTTGCAGTTTTAAAGATGCCCATTAGCTACTCATTACAATTGTTTTATTCATGATCTGCATCTGTGTCTCACACTATGAAGCAAATCATTAATTTTCATTACAAAGAAAAACACATAAAAACCTGCACTATTTTTTAGTCATTAAACTCGGAAAAATTAATATAAAGAGCTGACATTAGAACTGATATAATACTACTAGTTTTACTTTAAATTTCTTTCCTATATTATTTCTCAAGCAAAATATACTCAACATAGGAAAAAATGCCATACTATATTAGACTGCATGTGGCTGTTTTCTTAATTTTATTAATGTAAATACTGAAGTTCTGCATTCTACTAGGGTACCTATTATACCTTCCATATGTGGACCCTCCTTGATACACACAGGGGTCATCAAGCATGTAAACAATAAACCGGTGAGGCAATAAAGGTGATAGGAAAAACAATACACTATTCACTTTTGATTTCTTTAAAATAAAAGTGTTCCTAACAATTGCTACTGGCTTACAGAAATAGACAAAGTACTGTATATTAGAACCTCAGTACTCTTAATATTGATTTCCCTTGGTTATTATTTACCTAAGAAATGATGAGTCACATAATTCATAGAAAGAAAGTCACTGAATCTTCCAGAAAACACAGCCTGGCAATCTCTCTTCAATACAAATAATGGGGTGGCAGGAGTGTGATGAGGAACTGGTCTTCAAAAACATCATGTAAGGGAATCCAGCTGTGCTTGTATAGTCTCTAGCTATGTACAAGGAAAACAAAACAAAGGAGAAAGTTGGTGAAGGAAAAAATTCCCATGAACTGCTATTTAAAAACATGCAAATAAAAGGGAAAGAATGGCACTGGCAACCACGCATATTAAATCTACTCACATAGCAATAAAATGGTACTTAGAATATTTTTTATGTGAAGATGTTAGAACTTATGCCTGCCATTTTATTTTTCAAATTTGTAAAGCAGAACTTCTAAATACTATTTTAAGTATATCCAGCTGTTTCATTTTAAATTATTACTACACGATAAGATTTTATAGTGTATGGGGGAGGGAAAGTACATTTTCCTGAAATACAAAATCAGGATTTGGAAAGAAACATGAAAAATACTCAAAGATAAATTTTTAAAGACCTGGCATCTTCATTTCTATGTTTTACCCTTGGGCCCAGAAATTAAAGTATTTCACATAATCTACATTTCAAGTGTCACTGTAACTAGATATCATACAATGTACCACTTAATGCTTTACATTAAAGCAATAATCATATTGCCTAAATTAAAACAATTTTCATTTTCTGCCTGATTTAGTTGTGCACATTCTTTTCATCTTGGCTATGCTTCCTACAGTGATATACATGGTGCTTATAAAAGATGTTTAAATAACTTAGCTCCAAAATAGGGTTCAGATTTAGAAATAAAAATTGGTAAAATGAAAGAAACATTAGGAAAATCTCTACATATCAGAAAATTATTTTAAATATACAGACCTTGTTATAGAAATCAAACAACTCCTTGTGATTGAATTCCACAAGAACTTTCTCAAGGTTCTACAAAGAAGAAAAGTAAGGAAAAAGAATTTAGTTAAGTACAATTTGTACTGCCTCTTTTCTTTCCACTAGCCTCAGTATAGGCCATATTATTCTCTGAGTAGTTTAAAAAAATTTCTTTTTACCTTGTCTACTCGACCCTACAATTCCTGTAATTCACAAATACACTTAATAACACTGCACTTTAGCAAAAGGTTTCAGCTCTCCAGGGACATCTGTTCTTCGAGTTGATTCACAAAGGTTAATAAAATACATGGCAGCAAGAAAACAATTTCATTATTTGTTCAAGACAGATAGTCTATGATGTCTTTCTCAGCAGTTTATCTGAAATCTTGTGAATACCGTTACATAAGGACACTCGAGGCAGCGTGTCTGACTGAATTCACCCGGCCATTCATGCTTCAGTTGAGCACAGTCACTGCCTCAAAACACTAAATAACAGTTATGATCTTTAAGTGCGAGATTATATAGTCTCAGCAAAACTTAACACATTTTGAAAGCCAGGACTTAGAACACTCTCTTCGTTTCAAGTCACATGAATCAGAGAAATCTTCATGAGTGCAATGGGTGCTAAGCTAATAGTACTGAGTATGTACGTGTGATGATGTAAAGAGTGACATTACACAAAACCCAGCCTAACAGAACCCGCCCTGCTTCAGCTGATCTGTAATCCAAGGAAACGATTCAAACCAGTTGCTTTAAAGACTGCCAAAATGTATTTGTTTTATTCAAGGTCTCTCTAGAGAAGTGAAAGTTAATGAAGACAGAATGCCAGGAATGTTTCACCTGCCCTGATTCTACTCTTGTGCTCACATGACATAAAATGGGCACTGTAAAGAAGCAGAAAATTGCTAACTGGGGCTGCTACATGTACTTGATTGTTTGTGGTCATTTCCAATATAGTATCAGTTCCAGCTCTCAGTTTCTATAATCTTACTTTTTCTGTTTTATCTGTTTTAATGATTCTCATTTCTGTTGACAAAGCCAACATTTTCAAACCAAGTTATCTCCAGCTAATACCAGGAAAGTCAATGGGCTACGTTCAGAAATAGTATTTTCTGTGAGATATGCTAATGGTATTTTGATGGGAATTGCATTAAATCTGTATAATAATTTTGGGAGAATGACCATTTTCACAATGTTTGTTCTTCCTGTCCATGAACACGGAATGTCTTTCCATTTTCTGAGATCCTCTTTGATTTCTTTTTTCAGAGTACTGTAATTTTCATTGAATATATCTTTTGCTTCCTTTGTTAGGTTGATTCCTAAGTATTTCATTTTTTTAG
>RJWT010010225.1:7184-24514 GCA_004365215.1 Cuniculus paca
ATAAATAAGTTTATGTATTTATTTTTTGGTGTTTTTGAGACAGGATCTCGGTGTATCATGCAGGCTGGCCTGGAACTCGCTTATATAGCCTAGGCTGGCCTCAAATTTATGGTGATCCTCCTGCTTCAGCCTCCCAAGTGCTAGGATTACAGGCATGCACCACCATGCCCAGACTGCAAATGTTATTGACATAAACCTGAATGTACTCTTACCTTCACCATGTCAAATCCACACTTGATTTCTGACCTAGGAACCTAAGTCTACCCATGCTTTACCACTAGTGATTTAATGTGTTAGTCTAAGCTAACAGGGCCACTGATCTCATGTTTCATCATGAATTCCTTACGTATTTTTCATTCCCACTTTTAAAAGACAGTTCTTTGTACATAGTGCTAAGTTCCTTTGACTCTTTTGTAATTTTAAAATAATCACCTTGCACATACCTTATTAAGGCCTTTGATGGTCCAGATTATTAGATTGCCTGGACCTTTAGAAAAAAAAAAAAAAAAAAAAAAAAACAGGGCCAGGGATCTAGCTCAGTGGCCTAAGCACCTGCCTGGAAAGCACGAGGTTCTGAGTTCAAAAACAAAAAAACAAAAACACTGCCGCCTTCTTTCCAGTGGGTTGTTTTCTAGGGTTCAGTGGCGGGGATTATGTGAAGGTTCACTGCCCCCCGCTTGAGGGGGTGTGATGCCAGTTGCTGGCTGGGAGTTTTGGTTTCTCTAGGTTGGATCTTCTAGGTGGTCCCACTGCAGGGGCTCGCTTAGGCTCTTCATGGCACAATAGCAGTTTCCCCCCAGCAGGGTTTGAAAAGGAACTAACAGGCAGAAGCTGCACACTTTCAAAGACCCAGCCAAATGTGCTCTGCAACTGAGCACAGCCACATCCATAAGGCCCTGGGTTCAATTCCCAGCACCATCAGAGAGCCAGAGAACATCAAAAGTTCCACTGAACACTACAGAATGAAATAGTGAAGCTTCCATCCAAATTCAAGGAGACAGGCTAGATCCCATCTTTTGGTGGGAGGAGTGTCAAAGTCACACTGATAACTGAAGGAATGGGAAATATATAAAATCCACAAAGACCTACTTCTTTGCAATTAAAGGAAATCTAAAACATCCTGTATGACTACTTAAATTCAGAATAAAGTAGTATTTATTGGGAACTGTCTTACTAACTTATTCACTGCTGGGACAAAATATCCAACACCCACAAGTTAAGAAGGAAAGGTTTATTTTAGCTCAGTGTGCAGAGATTTCAGTCTACAGAAGGTTACAAAGCAGGGTGAGATGGCAGAGGGTCATGGCAGAGGAGAAAGAGCCCACAGCAAGGCAGGCAGGAAGCAGCAAGTCTTTCCCGTCCTTTTTATTCTATTCAAGCTATCAGCTTGTCTGTTGGTGCTACCCACACCCAGGTGATTCTTCCCAATATAGCATCCATACCAAGAACTATGCTAAACCAATAGACTAATCCAGTCACCAGACACCTTTAATCAGTATCACACACCCATGATCCAGCCACCTAAGGTCCCATCTGTGAGTGCATGAGGCCTTGGGGGAACATCTAGATATAAGTTATAACACAAACCAAGTAATCCTTTAACTACCTGAAATGTATCTAACATCTACAACTTATCTACTTGAAAAAATCGGGGGATATATATTTTCATGGAAGGCTTCTCAATAAAAAATGGAGAAACAATTCTTTTGGTTTCTTGGTTACCCCTTTGTCACTGACAGCACTCTTAGGAAGACATAGCTTCACAGTGATTAACAGCCTGGGCTCTGAGGTCACACAACCTCAGTTTGAACCCCGGCTCTACTACTTGCTAGCTGAGCAACACCAGGCGAGTTTCTTAACCTCACTGGCCTCATCTGCCCAATTATAAAATGTATAGAACAACAGAATCTACTGACCCCAAGACGTATATAACAGTATACTAATACATGAAGCTTTTTTTTTTTGTACCAGGGATCGAACTCATGACCTCACACTTGCCAGGCAGGCACTTATGCTGCTGAGCTAAATCTCTGCCCCACCCCCCTTTTTTTCCTTTTGGTACCGGGGATCAAAATCATGACCTGGTGCTTGCTGGGCAGGCTCTGTGCCACTGAGTTATATCCCCGGGTCAAAGGATGTTTTTAACCTTCATTTGTTCAAATATGATTCCAAATAAGGTTCTTTCACTGTACTTGGCTGAAAGATTTCTTAAACCTCTTTTAATTTATAGGTTTCTCCTTGCTGTTATTTTCCCCTTGAAAATTATCTATTGAAGGAATTGGGCTGTTTGTCCTATAGTTTCCCACATTCCAGATTTTGCTGACTCCTCACGATGTCATTGAACATGTACCTCTCTTCTTCGTGTTTTCAATAAACTAGTAGACCCAGTAGGTTGATTTGGTTCAGGTTCAAATTTTTAACTAAAATAAAGCACATAACTTCCAACTGTCTCAGTGGCACTAGTTCTCACTTTCTTCGGACCTATGTAAGCATCCTATCCCCTTAACACTTTCCTCACCCAACCCCAACAGGCACAATCATTAGCACACTCTTCTCTGCCCAGGAAAGACTAATCACTCTTTCCTAGACTTCTTGAAAGTACTTTTGTATCAGATTTAATTCAATACTAAACACTGGCTGGAAGCTGGTTGTGGGGGCATGCATCTGTACACCCAGTAATTGGGAGGCTGAGGCAGGAGTATCACCTCAAGTTCAAGGCCAGTCTGAGCTACATAGTGAGATCCTGTCTCAAAAACAACGAACAAAGAAACAAACACTGGCTTCAGTGTATTTCTCTGTAGTTCTAAAATTGCCTATCTTAAGGATGGGTTCTTAAAACTGCTGTGTTCCTCCATAGTTCTTGTTTGGGTTATTAAAAGTCTGCAGTCACTAATGTCTGACCTAATTCTGAGGCTTCCCCACTCTTGATACCCTGGTCACGTGGTCTGCATTACATCCCTCCTTGCCCAACTACACCATATATGGAAAAGACCCCACTGGGAACTCTCAGGTAGTACTGTCTCCACTGGGTCTAGCTTCTACCTCATGTCATGCTCAAACACAGGCCTGCCCTCCCCACACATCTGTGGTCTGACATCACCAACTTACTGTCGTCCTCTCACCCAGTCACCAGCCAAGACAGAATCTAATCCTGAACATCAAAGCCCTCACTTCCTGCTAAACTTTCCAATTCTAGAGTTTCATTTTGGGGAATTCTACTCAGTAGGGATGTCAATCACTGTAAACATTACCAATGCCGTTATGAATATTACTTGCTAATGTTTGGTTCTGTTATATACCTAATCTTCACTAGATTTTTAAATTTATTTTTAGCCACCACAACAGGAGCAGTTGTGTGTATGTATCAGGAAGGGAAATTCAAGCACCACAAAATACACAATGCAGAGGTTGAGAGCCCCTTTAATTAATTCCTCTTTGAGAGATACCATTATATCTCTGATGCATGGTACAGGGTTTCTTATGTATATTAATAACATAAGAATTTTTTTGGTGTGAACTATTACTAAAATACTGAGAATCCAACTTATCCATCAACAGATTAAATGATATATAATCATACATTGAATATTAAGTATGTGATTATATATAACAATTATGTACAAGATGAGACTCTGCAATTTCTCTATCAAAATCTCAATGGCCTTTTATTGCAGAAATGGAAAAACTGATTTTAAAATTCATATAGAACCACAGGTGATCCTGAATAGTTAAAATAACCTTGGGAAAAACCAAGTTGGGAACTCATACTTCCCAATTCTGAACTTTTTATAAAGCTATAGTTATCAACCACTGTGGTACACAGGCACATAGATCAATGGAACAGAACTGAGTAAACTATACATCTATGATCAACGGCTTTTTAACACAAGTGCTTAGAACATTTAGGGGGAAAGAAAAGCCTTTTCAATAAGTGATGGTAGGCCAGGTGTGGTGGTGCACACCTGTAATCCTAGCACTCAGGAGGCTGAGGCAGGAGAACTGCCATGAGTTCAAGGCCGGCCTTGGCTACACAGTGATTTCAGAGCCAGCCTGGACTATATAGACCCTGTTTCAAAAAACAAAAATCAAAAACACCAAAAGATGCTGCATGCCTGGATATCCATACACAAAAGAAAAAAAGACCCTTACCTTAAACCATGTACAAAAATTAACCCAAGACAGATCAAAGAGCGAAATACACGAGATAAAAGTCTAAAACTTCTAAAACTCTTAGAGAAGAAAATAGGGTATGATACTGGATTTGGCAATGGCTTCTTAGATATGACACCTAAAACCCAAACTACAAATGAAAAATAAATTAGACTTTATCCAAATTAAAAATATCAAAAGACAATATCGAGAGTAAAAACAATCTGCAGAACAGGAGAAAGTATTTGCAAATCATATCTGATAACGGTCTAGTATCTATAATATAAAAAGAATTCCTACAGTTCATTGACAACAAAACAACTAAATACTGGGTCAAACACTTGAACATTTTACCAAAGATGACAAATGGTCAACAAGCATATGAAAAGATATTCATCATCATCTCAAATGCATTTCGAATTCAAATAATAAAGGTGATACTACTTCACACCCACTAGGAAGGCTGTAAGAAAATTAAAAACAAACAATGATAAAGAGTTTGAGAAGGGCCGGGGATTTGGCTCACTGGCTTAAGCCTGGCAAGCTCAAGGTCCTGAGTTCAATCCCTGGTGCTGAAAAAAAAAAAAAAAAAAAAGTTTGAGAAACTGGAGCCCAACAGAGATATAAAATGGTGCAGCATCGTGGAAAAAACATTTGATGGTTTCTTGATAAGTTAAACACAGAATCACCATATAATCCAGCAATTCGACTTCCAGGTATATATTGAAAAGAACTGAAAATGAGTGTTCAAACAAAACTTTGTATATCTGGTGTAGTGTGCACCTGTCATTCCAGCACTCGGGAGGCTGAAGTAGGAGAATCACCGCAAGTCAGAGCCCAGCCTGGGCAAGATAGTGATACATGGCCAGCCTGAACTACATAGTAAGATGCTGTCTCAAGAAACAAAAACAAAAAACCCCAAATATTTGTACATCAATATTCCTAAGAGCACTATTCACAACAGCCAAAAGTAGAAAACCACTCAAAATGTCCATCAAATGATGAACAGATATACAAAATGTGGGATATTCCCACAAGGGAATATTATTTAGCCATAAAAAGAAAATAAACTACTGATACACACTACAATATGGATAAACCTTAAAAATATCATGTTAAATGGAAAAAGCCATGTATCATGTGATTCCTTGTGTGTATGTGTGCATGTTATTAGGGAATGTACCAGACTTTGTGCTGAGCTACATATCCGGCAGTTTATTCTTTTAATTTTGAGACAAAGGTCTCACTAAGTTACCCAGTCAGGACTCAAACTTGTGATCCGCCAGCCTCAGTCTTCCAAGTCCTGAGATCACAGGCATGCTCTACTGCACTTGGCTATATGATTCCATACAAAATCTTCAAAAAGCAGATTTGTAGTTGTTAAGGGCTGGCTGAGGGGAAGGGAAAGGGAAGTGGGGTGGGTGGAGAGGCAACTGCTTAATGAGCACAGGGTTTTCTTTTGGAGTAAGAAAGTTCTGGAAAAAGTACACAGTGATGATGGTTTGCACATTATGAAGGTACTTAATGGCACTGAACTGTACACTTTAAAATAGTAAATTTTTTGTTCTATGCGTTTTATCACAATTACTACCAAAAACCCATGCTTATAAAAAAAGGTGTATAATACAATCTTAAGTACAAAACCAAAACCTTAATACATGCAGAGGGAAAAAACCTGGAGTACAGTGTTTTTCAAATGTTGTTTTTCCTAAATTCCTAGTCAGTGGTGGCGAACCTATGACATGTGCACCGTACTGGGCTGTTTGCATCACCAAAAACTCTAAAAGGTTTCCCATCACTGCCCTAGGCTGTCCACATTGCCCCTGGAATCCTAACTCCACAGGGAAGGAACTGGTGTCCTTTCTACCCTTTTTTGACTAGTCTCTAGCACAGAGCCTGGTGAATAGCACTATGTTTGATAAATCATGGCCTGATAATTTAAGGGATGGAGGAGGCTCTGCCAGAACTGCTCAACTTTCACTTACTTTTTATATATTCCTACATTTTGTCCGGAGACAGGGTCCCTCCATGTAGTTGAGGCTGTCCTCAAACCTGTGGTGACCCTCTACCCTCAGCCTCTCAAGCGCTGGGATTACAGGTGTGTGCCACAACACCTGGCTCTACATTTTCATTTTTAAATGAGGGGCAAGTGGGGATGTGGGTCAGTGGTACAGTCATTGCCTAGCCATGTATGAGGCCCTGGGTTTGATTCTCAACACGGGGAGATAGGATAGCATGTGGTTTCCAGTGCTTTATAAATTAAAAAAAGATTGTTCAATACTACTGATGTAGACAGCTGTCAAAATGTTTATGAAAATCCTGATCTGAGTAAAAAACTGGGGTGTCTGACACTAAATTGTCACAAAATAAGAAAAGTTTGGTTCTCTTAGGAGAAAAAGGGTGGGAAGGCAGTAGTTAAATGACATGGCATCCCAACGTTGTAACTAGCCTAAATAGAAAAATCTTGCAGCAGTAAAATAATCACATGCTATTGATTAAAAACAGTCCCTAAAGTTATACTGTATTTTTATTTTTCACAATCATCAAAAAAGATTTTTAAAATACATTAAAACAAAATAAAAAGCTCTCAAGTACCCTCAAAAGCTACCATAAAGTCAAATTTTACGTATGTAGTTAGTGGTGTCTAGAAAAAACAAATTTGCTGGTAAAAAGTGCTTATGAAAAAAATATAACTGACTTAACAAAGGAAGTTATTTGTATGTGGGGGGGGGCAAACCCCAGATTTAACAATAAGACACTTGATAAGCTTGGTATTTAATTCCAATCTGGGAAAAGATCTTGGAATGGGGTGTGCATGAGAAAGGTGTTTGAAAAGCCAGCTCCACACTATAACCATTCTGCAAACTGCCTTTCTGACATTCTCCTTGGAGACAAATCCAACTCAACAGAGCTGTTTAAACAAGTTCAACTTTAAGCTCTGGATTTAGAGAATGAAAGCTTTGTTCTCACTCAAAAGAGATGTTTGATGTTTATGCTAAGGATACTGTCATTGCAATTTATGACTGGCTGTAAACACCTGATCATCAGAGCAAGGGCCCACCTGCCACTCAGGAGACTATCAGGGTAAAACTGGAATGTGTGGCTTCACGAGGGAGTGTGCCCAATGTTCCTAGGCCCTAACTGCAGATAATCTGCTGTTGTATTGAGATTATCTACCACTAATGTGGTTTATTTATTCTTTACTTACAGTTTATAATAAAATATAAAACCACTGTTTTCTTTCTTTACTGCTTTTAAGGAGACATACTTCCATTTCATTAGGACATGAGGATATTTATCACTGGCATTTTCTTCCTGACCTATTTACTGTACTATGGATGAGTGGAGAGGAGACAGTGTATGTCACAGTTTCAATGAGAAGGATACAAATAACTGTTTCAGGCAACTGAATGATGGAGAAAATGAAAAAAATGAACCAAAACTGAAAAACTAATAAGGTTGAGATCAAGTTCATTTGACTGGAATATGAGGTGATAAAATAAACAGAGATGAAAGAGATATGACAGGAAGACTATTATATCCTGAGTAACTCACAAATGTTCACTGCATTTTTGAGTGACTGGGGTTAAAAAAAAATCTATATCTATATCTATATTTATATTTATATTTATATCTCTATCTATATAAAATCAGCTGTGGTGGCACCTGTCTATAATCCCAGTACTCTGTAAGGCTGACACAGGACGATCACAAGTTTGAGCCCAGCCTGGGTAATTTAGGAAGATCCCGTCTCAAAATAAAAAAACAAAAATTAAAAGGGGCTAGGGATGTAGCTCAGTGCAAAGCCCCTGGGCTCAATTCAGAGCACTGGATCATAAAAACAAACAAGCAAACAGACAACAAGACAAAGAAAGTTACAGCAGGTCAGAAATGGAACGGTACCCAGGATTTTACTTAGAAAAGAAATGAATGAATTCAATTAAAACAAATTTACTAAGTACTTAAAATATGCAAGGCTCTGTGATAGGCCAAAGTCATGCAAAGATAAAGACTGTAAAGAATAAGCCAAGTATCAACTTTTTATACTTAGTAAAGACTAGTATTGTATTGTATTTTATTTATTTATTTATTTATTTATTTATTTTTTTTTTTTTGTGGTATTGGGGATTGAACTCATGACCTTGCACTTGCCAGGCAGGCGCTTAGGCCGCTGAGCTAGATCCCCGGCCAAGACTAGTATTTTATACTATCAACTTTTTATACTTAGTAAAGAAGAATCCTAGTATCAACTTTTTGCAGGTGGAGGGAGGGAGAAGCAGAGACAATAATTCATATAAACCTCCATATGGAGGATACAGACAGGGCTGGAGCACTGACTGGGAAACACAGACTGACAAAGGCCCCACTGGAGGATGTTGGGTGTGGCTAGGAGGACAGAGATAGCATTCCAGAGGACAGGAAGGCACAGAAGGGGCCATGAAAAGATACAGGCATAACCAGGCCCACAGTAAATGGACAGATGAGACGTTTTCTCATTGAGGATTAAGTCTTCTTCCAAACTTACTGGATGTTTGCAAAATCCAAGGCAAGAGAAGGACCAAAGTCTCTGCCTCCCCCATCAATGGTGGTCAGGGACAACTCTCAGCTCCCAGTCTGCCCACAGTTCTCTGCCTTGTGCCAGTTGGTTCATAGCAGGATGTTAGCTTGTTTCCAAGCCAGTTGGAGCACCTCTGATTTCCTCTTCTGCAATCAGCTGACAAATCTGCCTTTAAAAGCCTGGTTCAGATAGGTCAGTCCAACCAGAATAGTCTCTATATCTGAAGGTCAAGTGACCGGGACCTCAGTTACATCTGTAAAACCCCTATGCAGCAATACCTAGTCTAGGCAGACTGAATAACAAGGAGTAGGTACGCGTACACCAAAATCCAAGAGTCTTGAGGAAATGAAGAGAGGGTGAACTGTGGTAGGCACAATCATCTTTTGTTTATTGTCTATCTTACCTTGTAGAAAATAAGCTTCATGAGGGAAGGCAGCTATATTCTTTGATTTACTGCTGTATCCTTACACCTACAATGGTGTCTTGTATATAGCAGGTGCTCAATAAATACACGCTAAAGGAATCTGTTTTCACAGTAGATAATCTACATATGTTTATCTGTCTACAGTCTGGAAATAAGACTTTTAACCGTCTGTCTTAAAATTTTGGTTCAGTGAAGCAATTCAGGAGTCCTTGGAATTCCACGATACAATTTTCTGTTACATTTCCTTGGTTTTTTTTGGGGGGGGGGCGCGGAGTACCTGGGATTGAACTCACAACCTCGCACTTACCAGGCAAGTGCTTGAGCCACTGAGCTAAATTCCAGGCCTCCTTCTGTTACATTTCTAGCTCTAATAAAATACAGTTGACTTTCATTATTCAAACTCCATGTATGTGCATTTGCCTTCTTGATAAAATTTATCTGTAATCCCCAAAATCAATACTTGTGCTACTTTACTGGTCATTTAAAGACATGCAAAAGCAGTAAAAGACTTGGGCTGCCTAACTCACATGTTCGCGGCTGAGGTCAAACAAGGCTGTTTTTTCTTGTTTCAGCTCTCACACTGTACATATATGTCCTTTTGACACTATATATAGTGTCATTCTTTTTGTTGATGATTTTGCTATTTAAAATGGTCCCATCAGGGGCAGTAGTGCATGACTATAATCCCAGCACTTGGGAGGCTGAGGTGGGAGGATCACCGAGAGTTCAAGACCAGCCTGAACTACACAGCAAGACTATCTCAAAAAAAAAAAAAAAAAGGAAAACAAAACAAAAAAAGGTTCCCGAGCACAGTGCTGAAGGGATGTCTAGCACAAAAAGATAGTGATGTGTCTTGCACAGCAAGTATGCGTTAGGTAAGCACAGTTCAGGCATGAGTGATAGTGCTGTTTTTGCTCAAGTTCAAAGTTAATGAATCAACAATATGTATTAGATACAGTGTCTTTATACAGAAACACATAAAACAAGGTTGTGTAATGATCATTTGATGAAAATGCTGTGGCCAGAGGTTCACAGGAACCTACTCCTATATTTCTCCTAGGACCAATGGCTCAGTACTGGCTAATTCAGTGTTAGCAGTCACTTTATAGAGCATAATTACCACAAATATGGACACCTAGGAGTGTCAGTCCCACTTTACCGGTGGAACAATGAAGACAAAATATGAAATGGCAGTTCCAAGCACACTCTAGTACTCTAACTCCTGTTTTCATCACTATACTCATGGCTGACAATTGTGGTTGCTTATTTATTTTCATCCTAAAATAGAGCAATTTCAGGTTCCACAACTAGAGATTTGGGAACTTTATACATTTTATTCTGTTATTATCTCATGTCAAAAACCATTCCAGGCACATACCCAACTGAATGAATAAAGAAATCTATACAAAGGATGATCTATATATATATATATATACAGAGAATGCGTAAATTTTTAAAAATTATTACAGTCAAAGACATATGGCCATTAATTCCCCTCACTTGAAAGGCATTTATCCCATCCTTCCTGCCACCTTCTATAGCAGTTCTAGAAGTCCTGTTTCATGATCATCTTTATGAG
The DNA here is from genome assembly GCA_004365215.1 of Cuniculus paca. NCBI lineage: Eukaryota > Metazoa > Chordata > Mammalia > Rodentia > Cuniculidae > Cuniculus > Cuniculus paca. The sequence goes on from RJWT010010225.1 coordinate 17,895, forward strand.
GCGCTATGGTCTATATCTAGGTGTCTCCTAAAGCCTCATGTGCTCACATGTGGGGGTTTGGGGAGGTAACTGAATCATGGAGCACTATACTCGTAAGTGGATCAGTCCATCAATGATTTTTTGTTTTGTTTTCATTTTCTTGAGACAGGGTCTCCCTATGTAGTTTAGGTTGGCTTTGAATTCACTGTGTAGTTCAAGCTGGTCTTGAATTTGTGGTCATCTGCTGCCTCAGCCTCCCCAAGTGTAGCGATTACAGGCAAATGCCACTAATGAGTTTATACCTAAATGTGCTGTCAGGATGTGGGGCCTGGTCAGAAAAGGTGGGTCAGTGGGGGAATGACTTGAAAGGGCATATCTCAGTCCCCAGCCCCGCCCTTCACCCTCTGCTTCCCAACCACCATGGCTTGATTACCTTTTCCTCTGCCATGTCTCTCTGCCATGCTATTCTGCCTTGGAGCCAGCAAACTACTATGGACTGAAACCTGAGTCAAAATAAATCTCTCTTTTAAATTTCGGGTGTAGGGTACTTTGTCTCAGCAACAAGAAGTGACTAAAACAGGTGTGATAAAAAATATGGCAAATGCTGCTACCAAGTGCCATCCAGTGAGAGTTCATGATGTGTCCTTATCTACCTTATTTACCAGATCTGGCACTATGAGACTTCTTCTGGCTGTTCTCATAGTCAAAACAACCATGAAAAGTAATGATTTAAGACATCGTGGCAGCCATGACAGTGCAACTAAAGACACAAAAGAGGATTTCTAGAATTGCTTCGTAAGTGGCAAGAAGGATGGGATAAGAGTATTCAAAGAAAGCGCATTTTGAGGGGGACTAATTGCAATGCATCTTTTTTTTGGAGGGGGGAGGTACCAGGAATCAAACTCCAGACCCTGTGCTTGCCAGGCAGGCACTGTGCTGCTGAGCTATATCCCTGCCCCTGCAATGTGTCTTTAACAATTTTTTAAAAATTTCAACGGTCACTGTACTTTTCAATCACACCGAGTACACAACTGTAAATATTAGAGGTCATGTGCTACTTATTTTCATTATGCTAAATCCAAAATATTTAGAAAGACAAATGCAGGCTTAAGACTGGGTGGAGAGAAGAAAACCAAAAAGATCACAGTTGCCTGAGTGGCACTGTCTCTGAAACCTAGAATAGGTAAGAGTGCTAGGATGGAAAATTCACAGCTAAACCAAACTCTGGCAACTCTGCAATAAAGGAAAGAAAGACACTCTGAAACAGTACTTTTCTTGGTGCCCCATTTATCTGTGATGGAGAAGCCAGCAGACCAACTGAACAAACGAGAGCAGCCGTGGGGCCTCTGAAGCCTAAGCACAGGTTAAGCCACGCACAAGAGAAAACCCAAGTGCAAAAGCTGAGCCTGGCCATGAGGCAACGCGAAATGGAAGTTACACTGCCAGAAAACCACAGGGTCTGAGAGCTGATAACTTAAAAGGTCTTGGCATCTCCAGCCCAGGTGGGTCGGATGGGCCACGCGTGCCTGCAACACGTCCAGTACCAGAGGGACAGAGGTTGGCAACTAGATGTGTCCCGGAAGAGAATGCTATAAACAGACAGAAAGTGAGATAAGGCTCTTTTAAATCAACTACTGTAACAAATAACACAAGAACTCAATACAGAGGCAGGATTCCAGAATTAATGCTCTCTGCTGCTCCAAGCAAAAACTGAGCAGTAAACAATAAAGATTTCAAAATTAAAACAAAAGAATCACTTCTGTATTCTAATTTAACCTTCAAAATAAAGAGGCTCTAAAGCACCACAAACTGAGAATTCCGGTCCACCTCAACACCCTGTACTACTGGGTTATTATGAGAACAGACTGCAACGCAATTCAATTCGTTCCGAAATGCAACAAGCAGCTTCAACAGGACATGCCGAAAGAAGCAGTGTGTCCCCTCCTCTCCCTGCTCCTCGTTCACTGATTCATATTTTGGTAGCAAGGTTACAATTAGCTCACCGGTATTTATAACACAGCAGTATCCCTGAAAGACACAATCATCTAAAAAGGTTTCTAGAGGAAAATAAAGTGCCGCTTCCTCCTGCACTGACTGCAGATTCCCAAGGTCCTTTTGGATGAAGTCCTCAGTCTAACCTTCCTGTGTTCAGTCCATTCTGGCCACCTCTCAGCCTCCATGTTCTTATGTAACATTTACATAGTGCCATAAACATACCCGGAGTTGCATAACGTTGCCAAACCAATAAAGCCTAAAGCAGGTCACTCCCTCTGGACAGTCTTTGACTAGCACAGGTATGCTACTTGGACTATACAGTAAAAGCCTGCCCAAGACAGAAATTAACTTGAGGAAATCTGAAATGAATCTACTTAAAAAGCACAAATAAGAAGTAATTACACTGTGAAATGTAGTCTATCAATCACAGAGTATGTTACTCTGCCCCATAAGATAAAAAGTAACCCAACATTGCTTATTCATTGAAGTCAGAAACTGTGTCTAAAAATACCTCCCTGCCAACTGGCTATCAGTAAGTCAGTCTCACAAATGTCCCAATAAGAGAGCCACAGAATATTAGTTTTCAGGGGGAAAATTAAAGCAGTAACAGAAAGGTTAAGTTACTTGTTCAAGGACAACCTGTAAGTAAGCAAAGTTCTGGAAGTGAAAAGCAGCCTCCTCCCTCCATGTGGTTCTAACCTTTAACCAGAATAGCCACTTTCCTATGCTTTATCACATCTGTCCAAGAGCCACTTTAACAAAGCTAATCAGTGACTCTTTTCCTCTACAGTTCAAATCCATGTCCATGCAACAAAAATTACAAGACCTGTCTTGAAAAATTTTTTGTCTGTTCACAGAAATTCCAAATGTTTCTATCAGAACTTCAAATGTCTTTTTTGTTGCTCTCTTATGAAATGAATGTCGTGTTCTGCTGTTAACTCAATTTTACATTTAAATACTAAAGTGAAAATTCTCAAGTTAGGTCTTAAAACATGGTATACCTACCGAATGGATGCTGTTTCTAGTCTGAAATTCACTCTCCCTATCACTGGCCTTTTGCTAAGTCTCAGTGAATTCACTAATTAACAGAAACACCTATCCCTTACTGCCCCCACATCACATCCAAGTAAGTACCAGACACTGAAGAAGCCTGGCTCTGTCACTTCTCCAGGTTATGTACGTGACCAATATATAGAAAATGCAGGGGAGGGCGAAAAAATAAAAAAAAATCAACTCTTGCTATCCCATAGACTCTATTTTCCCAGAACTGACGTTTTACTTTAAGCCTTTTGCAATAGTGGTCTCCATAACATGCACTGTTGGCAACTAGATGTGTCCCGGAAAAAACTGCAGTGTCTGGCCAAGAAGTTTAAAGGCCTTCGAGAATGTTTGCTGGACACACAATCTAATTTCCCATTTACCAAAAAAAAAAGAAACCAACTCCCTATTATGCCCACCCACCTTCACCTCAACATCCATTTTAGGAAGGTTACAATAAATGGGGCATGGTGGCACATGCCTGTAATCCTAGCACTTGGGAGGCTGAGGCAGGAAGATCACCATGAGTTCAAGGCCAGCCTGGGCTAGACAAGCAAGTTCAAAGATAGCCTGCATTACATAGTGAGACTGTGTCTCAAAAAAAAAAAAATTTCAGTACCAGTTGGATTATCACTTACACATTCTTAACTAGACTCACAACAAGAAAAATCTCACAGACACTAGCCAAATCAGTAGGAAATGAGTATTTAAAATCTTGGTTACATTAGGGGCAGGATAAAAATTCCTGAGGGATTTAAAAATTTATTCACATACACATAAAATGGCAAACTTGGTTGAATTGTCTTATTTTCACTACCCCACTAGAGAAATAACATTGTGCTACACATTCCAAAACCATGGCCCACAGTAAGTCCCACAACGTTTTTATTTATGAAAACCATTATCTCACTACAAATACCAGGTGCTGTTCATGAACCTTCAGCATGTTTATAAGACCCAGCACACAGCAGTGATACCAAGAAAACACACACACGCACACACACAGAGAGACAAGGTACCTAGCAGAAGCATCAGCCAGTGAACAAAAGACCTCACAGCACTGGCTACACCACTGGGAACACATATCAAAGCTAGAGATCATGAACTTGTTTTTGAGACTCCGAAGTAACATGGTGGCTTTTCTTGATGGTCTGGTTCATGAAGTAAGCTTGCACCCAACTGAGAATCATTATTTGTAGTGTTGAGGAAAACCTCAAAACATATACTTAGTCTCCCACTGCTGGAAGGTTAAGGGGCTGCTGAAAAGTAAAAGCAGCAGGCTTTGTACACTGGGAGGGAACACAATCCTGATCCTCTCTCCCAGATCCATCTGTGGGTCAATAATCACTTCAATGTAACTGCCAAATATAACCTTCATCTGCAACCCCAATGCCAAAATACATTTGAGGGATTCTCTTCATCCCTTCTTCTCAGCCTCTAAACGCTCATAAACACACCCTGTGGAGTGTCCCACTGAAAGGTCCCCACCTCTACTAGGAAAGGTGGGGGTGGCTCAGGCCAGCAGAAGGCTGCGGGGGTTGGAAGGTAAGGGGTGGGGAAGGGCTGAGAAGAGGGATTGTGTGCAAAGGTAAATAAGTACAGTATTGACCAAGGACCAGAGAAATGGTCCAGAGGTGGGATCTTTAAATATAATCTTGGGGTCTGGAGGCGGGTTCTAGGATTTCACCCGAAAGGCATCCACAAAGTGATTAACTGAATGGGCCCCCTGGGGCAGGGTAGGGGTGGCCAGGAGGAAAGCAAATACACTTTCATTCAGATTACTGCTGGGAACTAGGTTTCATAGGGTGAGAGATTCCAAGGCCAACCTCCGAAAAGGTTTGGGGGCCTGCTCGTCCCACTTCCTCCCAACAGCTTTTCTACAGGCTTGTAAATGGGGGGGGGGGGGTGTTCTGCCCCGTGGGACGCAAGGGACTGAGCGAAGGGGAAATGTGACTCCCGTTCCCAGCACATCAGGGAGGTAGGGGAGGGAGGACAGAGACATCTAGAGCCGGAGCTGAAGGAAGGTTAGAGACCCCCCTGTTCCGCTATACCCGAGGGTACGCAAAGGCTCTCGACAGTACGTTACCTCGGAGAAGCAAGACCCCATCATCTAACCCCACAATCTTGGCGGGAGAAAAGAAGCCTCTAGCTGCATCTGGTGGTAAGGAACGAAGCCCCCCGGCCCTGGACATCCCGAAAGGCAGGAACCGGGGACCTTCCAATCCTGAGGAAGAAAGCCGGGACTCCCTTCTGTTAAACATAGGGATGCTGGGAGCGCGACCCCTGGAGCTCCCCGAAACCAGTTCCGCCTGGAACAAGGCTCAGGTCCCCAAGGGGCCCGGCGCAAGCTCGGTCGCTGCCGGGCGGCCGCGCCTCGGAGGTCGGGGCGGCAGACTGAGAGTCACCCCGACTCTCCCGCGCCCCCCGCCCGGCCATATTGTGCGCGTGGGGAGGGGGCGCGCGGTCGCCCGGGGGCCGCGGCTCGAGGCCTCGCCCGGCCCTCTCCATCCCGGCCCCCGCCCTGGGACTCACCCTGGATTCCCCGGGGCCCGAACCCGCCGCTGCCGGCCAGCAGGAGGACGACCAGGGGAAGGAAGGAGGAGGCTCCGGCCGACTCCGCCATAGTAACCGCCGCCGCCGCCGCCGCCGCCGCAGCCCAGCAGCGCCCAGCGCGCGCGCCCCCGGCGCCTCCCCTCCTCCCGCGGCCCCGCTCCCGCCCGCCTCTCCTCCGCCCCGCGCCGGCACGTGCGCTCCCGGCGGGGCCGGCGCTGCGGCCGCGCGCGCCCCCGAAGGGCGGGGCCGGGCGCGCGCGCGGCCGCCCGCCTTAAAGGGGCGTGTCCCTATTAAAGGAGTGGGAGGGGCTCGCGCCTCAGCCAACCTCATGGGTCGCTGCGGAGGAGGCCCAAGCGGACGCACCGCCTCCTCCCTCGCCTGCCAGCGGCGCCGCGCCGAATTACCTTATCAGCTCCGGCCCCGCCCCGCCCCCGCCGGAGCCGTGCCGCCCGTGTGCTCGTTCTGGTTCCACCATCCCTGCTGCTGCGCTCCGGCCCCGTCAGGTCCCATTGGGACCGTAGCCACGGTTTCCTAACTGGTTTCCCTGTGGGTCCTTCCCGCTGCAGCGCTCTGAACACATAGCAACCTGTGCGATCTAGCTGTGCCATGCTTTTCTAAATAGAGCGAGGCTTGTTCGTGCTGACGCTCGGGCTTGCTGAGGCTGCCGCCCCGGGCGCGCACATTCTGCTGGCAGGTATAACCCTTTTGGTAAACAATGTGGCATTATATATCAGATGCCTTGCAACATTCATCCCATTCACCCAGTATTATTCCCTGTCTTCAGGAAATAATGAGGCTAAATATTTACGCAAAATGTTAACTTGCTTTATTATTGTAAAATGCTGGACACTAAGAAGGAAGCAATAAAAGGCTTAGATATATTATAGCCCATCTTTATGCTGGAACATTACTCAGTAATTTAAAATCATGTTTATGCCTGTAACCCCAGCAATTTGGAAAGCTGGGGCAGGAGGATCACAAGTTCAAGGCCATCCCTGGGGAACTTAGCATGATCCTGTTTAAAAAAAAAAAAATTCTGGGGTTGTGGCACCTTT
>RJWT010010226.1:0-24396 GCA_004365215.1 Cuniculus paca
AGCTGCTGGTTTGCTGGTACAAATCAACATGGATCTGGACTCGGTCTCCACACATTGTCTGCCAGTAACAGCAAAGACGAACCTTGAAGTGAATATTCCCCTCCCCCTCATTTTTTCCTGATCATTGTTGATCTCATTTTATGAGTGATTTTATGTGTGGCTTCTAGGTTGTTGTTTTTGTTTTTTGTTTTTTGTGGTTGTTGTTCTATTCCATTTTTCTTTTTATCTCTTCCTTCTCTCTCCCTCCTGTCCTCTGCACCAGTTTTGTAAAGTTTGTATTATCCTCCTTTGCCTTCCAGCCTTGCTTCTAATCTCTCCCTCTTCTTCTATTTCTTTACTTTTCCCCCCAACCCCTTTTAAATTATACCCTGAGGGTATAATTGGCATATTGAGGGCTTATTTACTGCATACAATTTTTCTGGTTTGCTTTAGATTTTGTTGTATAACCACAAATCTAGTTCATGCAGTTAAAGGTGGAAAGTTAATGGTTACCTCAGTTTGTCATTTTCTAGGCTGTGTTTGATGCTATTGTTATTGCTGATTTTACCACATTAGCCAAAGTGACATAATGATTCTAAACAGCTGTTCTTCCTGGTATACCAAGACTGAGTTTGCCTAAGGGTCATAGAAACTACTGTGGGCCAGTGCCAAATGACCAGGGGCTGGGGCCAAGCAGGCAGCAACTTCTCATCCCCAACAAACTGAAGAGGTGGGATCTTCCACCAGATGCAAAACCCCAAAACCAACTGCACCTGGAAGGCACCTCTGAGAAGTAGTCATTTCCTAAGAGTTCTAAACACTAGCAATAAAGCTATTCACCATAGGCAATTTACAAGCGTCAAGCCAGGAATTAAACAAACAAAAAATTGAAAATGAGAAGACACTTAAAACAAAGTGCAATACCAGACCCAGTTCACCAAAGGTAAACCCAATGGGCAATAAAGTGGGACTGTCCAAAAGTCACCCGCCTGGTCTCTCTGAAGTGGTAACTACAAAGCAAATGAATGCGGCTCTAGAAAAATTCAAGTCAGAAATAATTTCTCAAGTATAGCCCCAAAGGGGTGAAGACAGGATCCCTACCCCACAAAATAGGATCACAGCCCCAGATTTGGTGGTGTTTCAGCTCTGAAAACCCCCACTCCTTCCCTGCAAGTGACTTTGTACCCCTTCCTGCAATACCTACAATAAATAATTTTGCTTTGCCCTGATCTTTTCTAACTCCTCTTCCTCTTTCTACATGGTAGAGAGGTGGACCCAGTGAGTGTGAGTCTGGTGACTCCTAGATGCCAGGTCCTGCAAAAGTAAAATAAATTGGAGGCTCGTCCAGGTTGGAAAGATGATCACCCAAGACCACCAGACATGCTCAGTTTACCCAGTGAATGTGGGAGGACACTCCATACTGCTGCTGGCTTGCTTTCCCAAGACGTCCCCCTCTGTCGTGGCGGAAGGCTTCTGATTGAGCCCTTATTGGGGGCAGGAATCCTAGTTTCCTGGAGGATCAAGTACAGTTTCTGACTGTTGAGGAGACTTGGACTTTACCCTCATATGGCTTAGTTGTGGATCCACTTATGTGCAGGGAAACTTATGCTAAGAAGGGATTTTTCTGGTCCAGTTAGAGTCAGTGTCCATGGCTGCAAGGGCATGAAGGAAGGACTCTTACCATGTCTGAGCAGCCCCTCTGCCTGTGTGCTCTGAGATGCAATTTCTTTCATGCTATTTCTGACCTCTGTCTCTCCCTAGAAATCAGACAACTCATTTACTTGGATGGGCTTTCCCCAGTTTCACTGTCCCTTCTATCCTGCCACTAGTAACTGTTAGGGTATTCCAGCACAATAGAGAAACACAAAAAGGAAAAAGAGGGAAAAACCCCTTTACTGAGGACATAGGGAGAAGCATACAACTCGCACGGTTGAGCTAGCTCCTCCGCCAGATATGGGGGGGTGTTATATGACCTCTGACCTGAAGCGGGGCTTGGGGCGGGCATTCATGATGCATGAGAAACTGATTGGAATTTTTTTCGCATGCTCAGGAAAGGAAAGAGGAAGTTGTAAACAGGGCTGAAGGGGAGGGAGGGGGTAGTGGTCAGGGTAGAACACTCCCATAATGTCTAGTAATTTATACTAGGGCAGAAACCTCTCAGTAACAAAATGGTTATTCAGATTCTTTTTTTAATTTTAAAGAGGATACAACAAAGGAAAATAAAACAGACTAAAACCCATCAGAACAAACCAGAGTAAGTGATACAGAACTTTACAACATTACAAAATCAATAATAGTTACAATAATGCCTTTTGCTGTCTTCAAAATAGCTGCAGATACTTTTGGACACAGTAAAAATCAAACAGAACAGAATAGAATAAAAACAGTAAAACAATGGATACAATAAAAGACTACAGTAAATTAAAAATGGCTACCATATCTATCTTACTATCATTGAAATAGCTGCTATTGTCACTGGGTATAACACAAACAAAGCAAAAGAGAATAAAAGCCAACCCAACAAAACAATAAACAATGTAAGACTTCAGAGTGAGACTATAGGGAATCAACAATGGCTACCACCCTCAGAAGGAGAGTCCCCTTAGATGCCACGCTGCGTACCGCTATCTTCTGAATAGATGATCGGACCACTGGGCCTAGACCTGCAAGGTCAGCGAAACACCACAGGCTTTCAATTGCATTTCACCTTAATAACTATCACTAGAGCCTGTATTTCTCTGGATCTGCCAGTTGCTTGGGGGAGGGAGTTGATACGAGCCTGAAGGAGCTGGGAACTTTTCTGTAAGACAGAAGGAAAGTGAAATGAAGAGCCCTATACCTAACATTTCTTCACCCTTTGGGACTCTCCTGAGTGGGTTTCTCAATGTTTCCTTGACACCCCCTCTCTTGACTGCTAGGAAACTAGGATTCATACAGCACCAAGGGCTAAGCAGACAAGAGGGGCATCCCAGGGAGGGGGAGCAGGACCTGGCTCCTCCTTACTCTGGGAAGAGCCGCACCGCACAGCTCCTCCTGCTAGATTACTGCCCCTTGGAAACAGTTTGAGGAGGAGAAAGCAAGACAGGTCCCACTTACTTACTCATAACAGAAACACCCAACAAGAAGTCAGGGCCGGGGTTATAGCTCAGCGGCACAAGCACCTGTTTGACAAGTGCAAGGTACTGAGTTCAATTCCTGGGACCAAAAACAAAGAAAAGAAAAGACAGAGGAAGTCTCACAGATGACCCAGATAGTCATCATAAAAGCTTTGTTTGGAAAAGGCAACTTCTCTATTTAAGTTAACTTGTTCCCCTTTGGAGAAACTCTTAATCTGGCAGAAAGAAAAAAAGACTTTTAGGGTCAGGGATTTAGCTCAGCATCACAAGCACCTGTCTGGCAAGTGCAAAGTCATAAATTCAATCCCTGGTACCAGGAAGAAAAAAAAAAAAAGACTTTTAGGGATGACAGTTACAGCTAACAAAGTATGCGCCCCCATGGGGGATGAGGCTCTCTCCTCGTTCAGGCCTGAATGGGTTTATGAAATGCCTCCTGAATAAAGAGCCCCTTTGCACTGCTGATGCTGCAAGGACAGACTAGGAAAAACAAGAATCAAGCCTATTACTTCTGCAAACTTAGAACAGGTTTGTCAGAAATAAAGGAAGTTCACCCTATCCCTGTCCCAGAGTTCTTGCAACTAAAGGGGTCCATGGCATATATATCTGAAAGCACAGTCTGAGCAAATGCAGTTGTCTTGTATGCCTGTCTGTTTGTCTGTCCAATCTATGCTAATAACTAGTTACAACACCTGCAGGTGCTGTGTTTAAACAAAATGTTTCTTGGGCTGGGGATGTAGCTCGGTGGTAGAGTACTTACTTATCATACACAAGGCCCTGAGTTCAATCCTCAGTACTACAACAATGACAAAAAAAAAAAAAAAAGAAGAAGAAAAGAAAAAAGAAAGAAAACATTTCTCAAACTCAATTTCCTTTTATGTCTTCGGCCTTTTTTTTTTTTTCATGGAAAACAATTTAAATAGCTTTTCAGGACAGCTAAACTGATTAAAACGCTTAGGCATATGGTTAAATATGGCCTCCGAATGGATGGACACTCAGGACAGTGTCTCGAATGCTCGTGGTCCACATGGCTTACCAGTGGGGGTAATCTGAAAAAGGGTAAAAGATGTTTTTAAGGTCCATGGCATATTTCCATTCAGGTTATCAGTCAGTCAAAATGGTATCAAATTATATAGGGGAAAGAAACTCACAATCTATTAGATGTCTGCTACAAGTTAGTGTTCTCTAAAATCGAAGAACAAATTTTAGGAACAGTGGCAGTTCAGAGCAGAATATATTTATTGAGAAAAAGAAAGCTTTTGTCTGAGAGAGACAGACAGACAGACAGACAGAAGGGGTCCTGAGTGGGTTGCAAAGACTGTTTTTTCCAGACTTTTATAGAGCAAAACCATGAGGCGAGGAGGGTCCACGATGGGGAAAAATGGAAATTTGAAAGGCAGGCAGGCATGAGGTGGGACAGAACTATAGTCAACCAATAAGAATATGAGTATAATTGCTCAGGTAAGATTGATTAAATCAGTATCCACTAGGGAAGCGAGTCACGTAGCAATTGAGAACAGAGTCTTTGTCTGTAGGGGGTTGGATTAGTGGCTTCTTCTGGCTTCCTCAATGTGATAGATACGTATTTAGAATATCAGTCCCTGATGTTTATCCTTAGGATGTGGTTGTATTTGTGTTGTGTCTTGTTTTGAGATCTGGTGGACAGAGGGAGGTGTCTGTCTCTTCCAAGGTTGCAAGCTATCTGGTCTTCTGCACTGACTCCTTTGAGGGCCCAGCCTGCCTATAATATGTAACTCGGCTGTGTATAACAGTATCAATATGGGTTTTATGAATGCAATGGCAATTGTCATCTACATGTAATAACTTGTTGGTGGGCTACTCATTTCATTTTTCTCCCAATAACAGGACCACTCATGGTCACTTTGTTCAAGCCTCATAAGAGACTCACCCCAACAAAACTTGCTAAATAGCATTCTAATACATTTGTGTTGAGCTATCACCAAACTTAAATTTTTCTATGGGTAAAAAAATGAGGTTTTCTTATTAAGACGTGCTCAGATACTGTGAAGTCCAGGCAATGTCTCTCTAGAAGTCAGAGGTTAGACATAAATAACCTATGAGGTGCATCCATGGACAGGTGCATGCTACTTGGATGACGGTCCATTGAAGGATCATGAAACTGGGGTGAAAATTTCTTTGTCATTTATTGTCTTGTAACAGAATGGAGATTACTATGACGGACTAGAAGGTTGTTCTGCACGAAAATAAACATTTAAACATGTTTTAGAGATCATAATAAAGCTTCATGGTTGTAACAGAATGACGTCATTATAATTTTGCTAAGACGTTATGCTACCTTCAATCCCCAGTTTTCTCTGGAAGACTATGTAGTTATCTGTTAGCATTCTTCAGAGATTCAAATTCTAAGAAACTCATGATTAGTGAGTCTATCAGTCAGTATTTTGCTAGAGAAAGTGATACAACACAAGGTATACAAATGTATAAGAAATTACAAGATTGGCTTACGATGGTCAGCCACAGAGTGGATGAGGACGCGTGCAGAGGGTGTCTGCATGCCGGAGACTGAAAGTCTCACTCCAAGGTCTGCAGCTCACTGCAGTGTCCTGTGCAAGTCTGTGTCAGGAGACCAATGGTTCTTCAATGAAAGGCTGAAGAGTCTGCAATGGATGCCAGGAGGTGACGTCCAAGGTGAAGGCCAAGACTGGAGCTCTTCCAAAGAATAGAAGCAGATCTGTTCTTCCTCATTTCCCCTTTATACCATCCAGCTGACTGGCCAGCCTAGTGTGAATCTTCCATACCCTAGGGTGTGAAATTGCTGAGTCAGTTTACTTGAGCTTCTCTTACTCAAGTTGACACAGTCCATCAATCATCACATCTATTACTGTGACATGATGTAGGTTCAATACAGACCGGGAGGTTGCAGAGGATGGGTTAGGAGTGGTATTTTAAACTATGAGGCTATTGTCCAGTTACATTATTTTTGCTTGAAACATGAAAGGTGAAATGAAATGCCTTATGTTCAGGCTACTGTAACTCTACCAAAAGGAAGATTGAAGAACTATGCTACTTATGGATGACTGTGTTCTAAGACCTCCATGTGTCTCTCAGTGGAATCTTGGTCTTGCTGATCTATTTAGGGAGAACAGCCATTCTAGGAAATCTCCTCAACCTCCCCTTGGAATCCTCAGACCGGCAAAGCAGGTCTATGCCCTCCAAAGGACCAGGGGACTCTGTTAGAGCCTAGTGCCCCGGAGGAGCCCGACATTCCTCAGCTCCTGGGACAGCCTCCTCAGGCAGCCCTAAGTCCTGCTGGGAACACACAGGCAGCTTTAAGCCCCACTCGTCACACCCAAAGTGGTAGTGCTTACTACTCTGGTCCACAACTTGTCCTGGTCCTAAGAGAGGTGCCAGGAATGGAAGGGAACCCTCAAATAGAGGTTCCTTTTTCAGTTTCAGATGCCCAACTGTGCAAGGAACGAATAGGGCAACTGTCAGAGGACCCCACGAAGTCTGCAGATGGGTTCCAAACTTTGACCTTTGCTTTTAACTTACCATGACAAGATGTCCAATCCATTTTGGCCATGGGCTATACTTCAGATGAAACACAGAGAACCCTACAAGTGGCTAGGAACTATGCAGATGAACAATACACTTTAAAAAAGAAAAAGAAGCTGGGCGTGGTGGCTCACACCTGTAATCCCAGCACTGGGGAAGTTGAGACAGGAGGATTGTTGTGAGTTCGAGACCAGCCTGGGATACAAAGTGAGCCCAAGGCCAGCCTGAACGGCATAGTGAGACCCTGTCTCAAAAACAGGGCTGGGGATCTAGCTCAGCGGTCTAAGCGCCTGCCTGGCAAGCGCAAGGTCGTGAGTTCAATCCCCGGTGCCGCAAAACAAAAAATAAAAGAAAAAAGAAAAAGAAACCACCCTGAAACAGCTGGTCTCCCTTTAGCAGAGCCAAACTGGGAATATAATACTCAGCAAAGACTACAAATGGGGTCTAGCATGCTAGCTGTTCTTACCATGGAGAGGAAAATGTACATGTAAAGTCTGTTAAATATGACAAAGTGATGGCCCTGAATTAAGTTTTCTGAAGCTGTTGGTCTCAAGCAGGGGCCTAAAGTGGTATCTTTCTGTGGTCTGTTGCCCATTTCAGAACTTTAGAAATGAAATGTAAATTCATTAGAAAGAGACAACCCCTTGCCCCCGTGAGCCCGCTGCCACAGACCCAGAGGAAAAGAATCTGCACCCCTCTTGGTGAACCTGCCGCCACAGACCCAGCGAAAGGGAGGCCACGCCCCCTGGTGAGCCCACTGCTGCAGTCCCAGAGGAGAGGAAGCCGCACTCCTGAGGCCCTGCTGCCACCTGGGGAACGTCAGTGAGCAGCCGCCCTGTACCTCCCAGCCACCTCGGGAACCTTGGATCAGAGGAAGAAGAGGCAGGGTGCAATCGCAGACCTCCAGCCCACCTAGAACAAGTCCAAAAGACATAGACACAAAAGAAATTAGAAGTCACACACCTGAAATTTCTGAAATGGTTGCAGCTGAAGTAAAGAGACAGCTTAGTGCTTACTTTGCATGCCTGTGTCTGGTGATCTGAATGTCTATTTAGAGGATAACAATGTGCATTACAATAACTCTGGTTGATTTCCTACTGTCTTGTTATTGAAAGCCAATATTGTTCCCACTGTTTTGTTTTGTTTCGTTCTCTTTAAAATAAAATTTAAAAAAATGACAAAGTGAGTAAGGTCTTATAGGAAAGGAAAACCCAGCTTTGTTTCATAACTGATTAGCAGAGGCCTTCCATAAGTATATTAATATAGATCCACCTTCCAGGGAGGGAGAGGCACTAATGGGATGTTTCATTGGTCAGTGATCCCCAGATATTTGGAGTAAGCTACAAAAAGTTTCAGATGGGGTCACAGAGACCTATGGCCCAATTGCCGGACACAGCCTATTCTGGACCCAGAGGAGAGAAAAGAGAGAAAAACTAAGATTATAGCTCTTGCAATTGGTAATGCTTTAAACCCACCCAGATCATCTAAGGAAAAATCCAGGGACAACTGGAGGAAAATGTTCCTATTTCAAGTACAAAGGGACTGGATGCTGGGCATGAGATTGTGCTGAGTCTCCATGTGGGTCCTGTTCCATAGGTGAGACAGCTAATGTGCCTGACTCTTGGCACTGGAGGGTTGACTGCCCCCACTCCCAGAGAGGGGTTCAGTCAGCCAGAACCCTCATTTCCTGTTCTGATGACTGAACACGCTCAGGAGAACCTGTAATGTCCCTGACTATGGACATCACCATCTCATATGAGGAACCCTGGGAAATCTTGTGTTGGGGACCAGGGGTTGTGAAATAATATTTTACTATGTTGGGGACCAGGCTACATGACTAAGGTCCCATGGGCTCGAACCCAGTGTGACCTGCTTTAGGAACAGAGAAGGCAGAAGGCTGCAAGGAGAAAGCACATAACCACAGTGCTCCTAAGGCAAGATAACATCTGCTGAGGACAATCTGAAGAATGTAGGCATCTGGTTGTAGGAAAGGACCTGTTCCCCATGAACTTGTTCCCTATCTACTGGAGTCACTGCTCCGTGAAAAGTACATTACCCCTTCTGTGCTTTTTGCTTGCTAATAAAAGTGGGTCGACTGCAAAGATTGTTGAACCAGTCCACTAGAGGCAGGTTTTTCCTGGTCCTCTTGTACCTTGAATATTGCCTTTGTCTTTCTTTATTGCGTGTTGTTCCCCGCACAGGTATCTGAAGATCTGACCAGCCCTGGCAACTGGTACCCTGATACAGGAACATGAGGCTTGGAGGAGAAAACTCATCAGAGTGGGAAGGAGCAATGGAGATGTCAGGGCATTCCAGGATGACTTTGAGTTGGCTGAACAGGAGTGATAGTAAGTAGTAGTGCCATGGAAAAGCTCTTCTAACTGGAATAATGGGGCAGAAGTTGTCAGTAGAGAAGCAAAGATATATGCACTGCTGTATATGGTATTGAAACAGGTAAGGGCCCAGTTCAGTACCCACTATCTGTCAAAGGTGCTGCAAGATATTACCAAGCAAAATCCATGGTTCCTGCAGGCAGTAACTTTGGACGCAGAGCACTGGGATAGAGTCGGCAAAAATTTTAGAAGCACCCACGCTAGGGGAGAGCAGATTGCCCCAAACACCCTTTCAACTTGGAGGTCGTTGAAATCCATATTGAGACCTCGGTGTGCTTCAACGATTGCCACAACTGCTATTGCTCCTCCTGACAAGGGAAAGGGGAAAAATCAGGAAGAAATCAGAGAGACTCTTCCTTGGTCCACACCTTCAGAATTTCTAGAGGCTGAAGCAGGCCATCCTTGCTTGGCTAAGTACCAACTACTATGATAATTGGGGACCCCACTGGGCCCTCTTGTTTTCCTCTTACTGTTAGGACTGCAATAATTCCCAACAAATGATACATGAACATCACAGGATAGAGTATAAGGTTTTGAAAGAGTTAAAACAGAGTGTAATGAATAATGGAGTATAGGGACCATTTACACTGAAAGTCCTGGAGTCCATTTTGGGAGCTCTGTGCATGGCCCTACAAGATATTAAACATCTTGCCCATTCCTGTGTACCAGCAGATCAATATCTCCATTTCAATGTGCAGCTACAAGAGCTTGTGGTAGAACAGGTGGGCAGAAATAGGGCATCAGGAAGACCAGGAATCATAGAAGATATGTTGCTGGGAATGAAACCTTATGCACATCTTATACAATTAACTTATCCCAATGAAGCATGTGACTAGATAAATTTG
The DNA here is from genome assembly GCA_004365215.1 of Cuniculus paca. NCBI lineage: Eukaryota > Metazoa > Chordata > Mammalia > Rodentia > Cuniculidae > Cuniculus > Cuniculus paca. Next base: position 9,868 of record RJWT010010226.1, read on the forward strand.
ATGATGAAATGAGCATGGGCTACAATTCCCAAGGAGGGTACTCTAGTTCAGTCCTTTTTGCATATCTGACAGAGATCATGAGAGCCTTCTGCTCAGTTCCTTGCAGACAGATCCCTTGTTCACAAGTAGCCACAATTGTGTTTCAGTTGGCTTTTAAGAATGCAAATGAAGATTGCAAACAGGGACTTGGTGTGGTCAGGGCCACAAAAAATCTTGGAAATTATCTGAAAGCTTGTCAATATGTGGGAACCTAGTCTTATAAAAGCTCAGTGTTAGTACAAGCAATATTAAGTCTTACAAAGGGAACAAAAAATGATGATGTCCAATATTTTAACTGCAGAGAAACAGGACATATTCACAATGTGCCACTTACTTACTGTTAGACAGGACTGCAATAATCCCCAACAAACAATACATGAACATCACAGGATAGAGTACAAGGTTTTGAAAGAGCTAAAACAGGGGCTACAGTTCTACCTCCTACAGGGGGAAATACCAATCTGGCCCCTGGCCTTTGCCCTCAGTGTAATAAAGGAAAACATAGGGGAAAAATTTGTCACTCTAAATATCAACAGGATGGTGCTCCCCTCAGGAAACAGAAACTGGGCCCATCCCCGGGCCCTTCAAACAACAGGGACCTTTCCAGTTCAGGCAACAAGCTACAATCCATACTGGGTCCCCAATGAGACGTTACTTCCTTCACTATTGAAACACCAGGAAGCACAGGATTAGATCTCCCTGTTGCACAAAGAGTAATGCTTATGGAGGGGGGACAAGCCACCCAAAATATCTACTAGGATATGGGACCATTACCTGAGGGTACCTTTGGATTGATTATGGAGAAAAGCAGATCAAATTTGCAGGCCTTTGCTGTTATGCTGGGGGTAATTGAGTCCGATTATGAAGGAGAAATTCAAACTGTAGCCCATGTTATGGATGTTTTCAAACCCAGTGATTATATTGCTGAGTTGATACTTCTTCCCCTAGAAGGGCTTCCCTCAACCCAACGTAGAAAACAAAAAAGAAAAGAGGGGGGGGGGCTTTGGTAGCACCACTTTCAAAGAGATTTAGTTCACCCAGGAAATGAATGAAGGAAGGCCAACGTGTAGGATAAAGATAAAAAGAAAATATTTCCAAGGTTTACTGGACACTGAAACCAATGTGTCCGTCAGTGGCTTCCCCTTTGACCTACCAAATGTGAAGTCACCTCATTAGTGGGACTTCATTCATCTCAACAAGTGTTACAAAGTGCAACTCCCATACCATATTCAGACCCAGAAAATCAGACTTGCAACCTTTTGTGGTCCCTTTACCTATCAATCTATGTGGAAGGGATCTTTTAAAAGAATGGAGAATCCTGTTAACCAATGAGCCAGTTACTGTTGCAGAACAAATTATGAAAAAGATGGGGTATCAATTAGGCTCAGGCTTGGGAAATAATTTACAAGGCATCCCCAAACAGCCACTATCAGTGACTCCTAAATTAGACTGTGCAGGAATAGGCTATCAGCCCCCTTTCTGACAGGGACCATTGATGCTTCTACCTCCAGAATGGCTTTGCCACTTCAATCAAAACAGACACCCTAATCTAGGTTGATCAGTGGCCCCTAAATAAAGAGAAGTTAGCATGTTTATATTAATTGGTACAAGAACAGATTCAGTTGGGACATTTAGAACTGCCTACTAGCCCCTGGAATACTCCCATGCTCATTATCCCAAAGAAATCTGCAAAGTAGAAGTTGTTACAGCATTTAAGGGCTGTAAATACCTCCTTAGAGCTGATGGAGGTCTTGCAGCCTAGTCTCCCATCCCCTGAAGCCACCCTGAGAATGGTCACTGATTATTACTGATTGAAAAATTATTTTTTTCACAATCCCTCTACATCTTGATCGTCAACATTTTGTTTTCTCTGTACCTAGTATCAATTTTAAGGAACCATGAGTAGGTATCAGTGGACAGTTTTGCCTTAGGAAATTATGATTAGCCCCACACTATACCAGCATTTTGTAATTGAGCCTCACAGCCTACTTGACAGAAATATTTTCAGGCTTATATTATCCATTATATGGACAACATACTGTTGTCCACAACATCAAAGCACAGTTAATGTATTGTTTGCTACAGTCAAGACGTATCTTAAGAGCCATAACTTGTGCATCTCCTGATAAATACAGACCTGCAGCCCTTATCTGTATTTAAGAACCCTACTTACAGAATGGGTGGTAAGAATCCCAAAAGATAAAAATAAGACAGGATTGTTTGTTAACCTTGAATAATCTTCAGGAATTACTGAGGGGGACAATAATTGGATTTGGCCTAAGTTAGATACTGCTACATACCAATTAGAACACCTTTATATTACCTTATAGGGTGACCCTCAGATCAATTCACCATGACAATTAACTCCCAAAGCACAATAGAAATTGTAACTGGTAAAAGAAATGTCACAGGACTGACAAGTATATTGAGTTAATGATCATCAACTTTTGTGTGTTTGTTTTGTTTCGTTTGTGGCAGGGTTTTGTTAGTAGTACAGATCGGCCTTGAACTTGCTTATGTAGCTCAGGCCTCAAACTCACAATGATCCTCCTTCCTCAGCCTTCTGAGGGCTGGAATTACAAGAGTATGCCACCACACCTGGCTCCAACCTCATATTCTATGTGTTTTAGATTCCTCCCACTCCCTTACCAGACTTTAAGGACAGTTATATAATTCTCAGTTATTTCTCATTTAATGACTATATTTTCCTAATCAAATAATAAAAACCTTATTGTTATATACTGAACAAATGTAAAAAATAGTAATAGCTGGAAGAACTTGTTATAATCAGTTGTCTGGTATTGACCCCTCTCTGATTATATTGTCCTTGGTGTTATCCCAGTATTTCATTCTGTTAAAGCTGTTTATTGGAAAATTTGCCAATTCCTTTTGCTAACTTTATAGGATATGTTGATAACCACTTTCCTAGTGACCTCATCTTCCATTTTTTTCTAAAACAGCCATGTAAAATTCCTCAAATTACCTGGTTAGAGCATATTTATGAGGCACTAACCTATTTTACAAATGGTTCCTCTATGGGGAAGGTGGCTATTTGGAACCAAAACTTGGATTGATGTAGGGAACCACAGAGATGACTCTCCTTGAAAAGAAGAGCAACTATCGCCATTTTGGACAAACTTGGCCCTATCTCCATGTGTTGATATGTATAGAGCTGGCTAGGCTATTTCTTTGTCCCTTCACTTGGCTTTAAGCAATGTAAACTGGAATGGCTGAGGAATCGATGTGTAATCTCTAAACCAAAGTGACAGGTCAATGTTACCCCACCCAGTGACTCCCCAAATACGTGGTTGAGCCTGGCGGGATGGAGAGCCGTTTTCCATGCTGTCAGCTGGGACCAAGCCTCGAGAAAGAGGCTATGACTTTCCAGGGCAAAAAGGATTGTACATCGGAACTGAAGCACCAACCCCAAATTATTAGAAACTATCTCAGTTGTTATGCAGTTTTCTCTCTCTGCATTTCTTGCCCTCTGCATATCACAGAGGTGATCTCAGACCTCCTGCCTAGCCCAGCTCCCAGTAGTCACAGCAGTCACATATTTCCCACCACTCTCACTGCCACTCATCCCCAAGCCACTCCCCTCATGGAGAATTAATAAAACCTGGGAAGGGCTCTGGGTCAAGGACTTTGTTCCAGTGAGCCACCATCTTGGCTGGATTTAGGCCCCCTTGGCTCCCCACAACTATGTATTTGTCTCAATGTCTTTCTTCTCTCCACAGGTTGCACTGTAAGTGGTAGATTGGAATTAACTGATTAGAATTCCAATAACTTCTCCATGGGATTATAATTATAAACCTTCCTGAACTGCAACGAGGGTGGGATGGGTTCTCTGTAGATTGATAAATTTTTTTTTTGTCTTTGTCTTTTTGAGACAGGGCCTCACTATGCAGTTCAGGCTGGCCTTGAACTCACTTTGTAGCACAGGCTGATCTCCAACTTGAAACAATCTTCCTGCCTCAGCCTCCTGAGTGCTGGGATTACAGGTGTGTGCCACCATGTCTGGCCTTGGTGGGCAACTTGTAAAACCAACTGAACTGAATCAGCATGTTGCTGAGTGTGATGGCCCACCTGAGGATTGTTGCCAAGATAAAAAGGAGAACTGGAGAGAAAGAGTTTAGTAGTTTTGTTGTGTGGTGCTGTTGGTTCTCTTGTTGCCGTGGGTTCTCCTGAAGGAGCTTGGTGAACTTCTTTCCTGATATGAACTTGGCTGTTATCATCAGAGGAGCTGATGTTGTCACTGAGTATGGCAGCAGTTCACTTTGGGGGAGCTCTGGTCCTTACTTTGAACATCACTTCCTGGCTCTGGAGGGGAAGATGGTGTGCTGTTCAATCTCCAGAAGCTTGTCATGCTGGCTTCCTGATATGGATTCAGCTGTTCTCATTATCAGAGGAGCTCAGGATCTTATTGTTGCTGAGGGCGGCTGTGGTACTTTATGGGGAGTACTTATCCTGGTCCTTATTTTCAGCATCATTTTCTGGCTCCAGTGCTGAACCCTCTGCCTGCTGGCACAGATCCTTCATTCCACTGGCACAGACTTTCTAGCTTCTACCACTGTTGGGCCTTCCCAGCGCAGATCCATGAAACCGACTTGCATGAGCTATTATCATGGACTCTAGGCCTCCAGTTGGACTTGTAGGGGGCATTGTCACGGGCTCTAGGTCTTCAGATGGACTCATGTAGGATGTTACCATGGGATCCAGGCCCTCAACTGGATTCTTTGGGCCTTAGTGCGTGGTCAGATTTCCTGTACTCTTTCTTTTGTATATGACTTTTTGGGTGACCATTATAAAATAATATTATGAATTATATGTCCTTTATGTAATTATTTTCTTTGCAATCCTTGACTGCAACAGACCCCAAGACCATCAACTCAAAAATCAGAAATCACCAACATTTTGTATATCATACAACTTACTAAATTGGCCCTTATAAATATCATTAGTGATTCAGCTTATGCAATGTTTCTTATCCATGGTTAGAAAATACTACATTAAAAGCAACTTTAGACCCTCCTATATTTAATCTGTTCCTCAGATTACAGTGGGCAGTTCAAAACAGTTATGTCCCCTTTTTTATTAGACATATTAGTTCCCATTCAAATTTACTGGGACCTTTATCCTATGGTAACCAATGGGCTGATTCATTCGTGGCTTATATTATTCCCTTTGATCTGGCCAGACAATCTCACTCATGCCATCATCAAAATATAAAGCCCTAACCAAATAATTTCAATTATCTCATTCACAAGCACAAAAATTGTCACGTCTTACTTGCCAAAACATCCCTCACCCCATCCCTGCTGAAGGATGCAACCTCTGAGGCCTTCAACAAAATGAAATTTGGCAAATAGATGTTAGTCACATCCCACCCTTTGGGCAGTTACAATGTGCTCATATTGCTATAGACTCTTAGTCTCATATGATTCGTGCCACCTGCCATGAGGTAAAAAAGGTGGGACATGTCCTACAACACTGCTTATCTGCTCTTGGTGGACCCTCACATATCAGCAACGCTTTGATCTCCTTTTCTCAATTCTGGCATATTAGACATCTTACGGGTATTCCATGTAATCCTCAGTGCCAAGCCATACTGGATCATGCACACCTTTTCTTAAAAACACAATTTAAGAAGCAAAAAGGGGGAGTATGTTTACCTCCATGGGCACAATTAGACCTTGCTGTGCTCACGTTAAATTTTTAAATATAGTTGCAGAAAGTAAGTATGCTCCATCAGAATTTCATTGGACAAAGGACAAATGGATGAGCACATCTAGGACACAAGTCCTGTGGAAAGACATCCAAACAGGAAAGTGGTACGGGCCAGTGCAATTAATAACATGGGGACAAGGATATGCTAGTGTATTTACAGACAATGGAGCACTGCAGTGGGTGCTGCCCTGGACTGTGTGACATGGACAGAAGAGATCTCCAAATGTGTGGTGATCTGCTGCTACCAGTCCCACCAGTGCAATCCTTTTTGAGGAAGACACTAGAGGAGACACCTCAGCTGCCGATGAGCACACAGGTGATTAACCCTATGATATGGGGGCAAGTGATGAAGACAACCAAGAAAGCTGAAAAGTTGGTGATGGGACAAGGCCTACCATGTACACCAGAAAATATGTTTGTCATGATGGCCATCATTGCCCACACTGAATATACAAGCCCAGTGTCTGGAACCTGGACATAGGTACCTAACCCCCTTCATTACAACTTCTTTTGTGGCGTGATTTTCTTCCCCCCTGAGATTTCTCGTGATCATTTAGATTGGGTTCCAGAGCCCTTTGTGATCTCTGGATTTGTGGATTCCTATGTTACTCTTTTTATATTTTAAAAAGAATATTTTATGTTCCTATATTATACTTTTTATATTCACCCTAATGCGTTGAGCATAAGTCCTTACAATCTATTTATTACCTACCTGCTTACCCACAAATTTGAATGATCCATTACAGAGAACAACTAATTATTTTTAGAAATGGGATGTATCAACATCTCAGGGAACTAGATCAACTCCTCCACACCTGACATTCCTCCATGCACACTCTTGGGGAGACACATGTGGTTCTTCCCCCACCATGAATCTCCTGTGTAGGATATAGTGGGGGAAATCTACTGAAATCAATTTGAATTTATAGATTGGGGCCCTCCTAGGAGGCTAGAAGGAAGGGACAAAAACCGCTGAGCCTAGCATATGGCCTGTTGGCATTGGTGCATTAATTATTATGGAAGGAATACCTCCTTTGTGTGTGTGTGTGAGTGTGTGTGTGGCACTAGGGATCAAACTCACAACCTCACACTTGCCAGGCAGGCACTTACGCCACTGAGCTAAATCCCCCGCAATACCTCCATTTTGTATTCTGATGCTGAGGGGCAATTAGCATGGCACTGACCTGGCTTCAGCCCCCTCTCCCAATGCCACCAGCCGTCATTAACAGCAAGCCTGGACCTCTTCAAAAAACCTTTTGGAAATTAGCTCTTCCTTATATAGGTCAACAATGGAAAGGATATTTAAATAAAATGTATTGCAAATACTTCCACTATCCAAATTTGAAGAGGTAAAACAGTTTACATATACCTACAATCCTTACATTTTCTTATATGGCGCTGTTGAATGGATAAGTCAATTCAACTGCTTGTAGATACAGGAGCAGCTCATTATGTTTTTATTTCCTTCTCTGGAAAACTCTCTAAGTCTGTTACCATGGTTAGTGTCAAAGGGACCCCTAGTCAGAGATTCTTAACTCCTCATCTGACATGTCACTTTGAAGATCAAATGTTTAACCATGAGTTTCTAATTGTCCCCCAGTGTCCTACTCCTTTGCTAGGAAGAGATTTATTAACAAAATAGGGGGAAATTCTCAAATTCCAGCTAAGATTAAAATGGATTTTACTCGCTAGGATTACACCTCGGTCTCCCAGACCAAATTAGCCAACAGGCAAATCCTGCTGCATAGTACAAGGGATTCCTAGTAGGCACAAATTCAGCTAGGCCAGTAATTATAAGACTGAAATACTCCAGTCAATTTCCTTATTAAAAGCAGTAACCAATCAAGGAAGAGACCCATAAAGGCCTCCAACCTCTCTAACACAGAATTCTCAAAGACAGCCTTCAAAACCTTGTTAGTTCCCTTGCAATACTCTCATCTTCCCTATAATAAAGCCATCATTTCCAGCACTGGGAATAGCTGACTTTAAAAAAAAAAAAACCTCTTTTTTCTTTATGTATCAGAAAAGGGAAGAATTACTTTGGGGGTCTTGACACAAATGCTAGGGCAAGAACCCTTCCCAGCTGGCATACTTTTCAAAGAAACTATATAGGGTCACTGCTGGAAGGCCACCCTTCCTGAGAGCAATAGCAGCTACAGCTGTAGTAACAGAAGAAGTTACAAAGTTAGCTTTAGCACAGAGACTAGAAGTCTTGGCTCCCCATCAGTTCAGAGCTGTCCTGGAGGCAAAAGTTTACTTGCTGGGATTTCTCCAGGTCTCCCTGACCAAATTACCCAACAGGTAAATCCTAGTTCATGATGTAATGGACCTGGTAGGCCAAATTCAGCTGTGCCAGTAGTAATAAGACTAAAAGATCCCAGACAACTTCCTAGTCCCTAACTGATAAAGCAGGAGGCACATAAAGGTCTTCAGGCTCTCATAGACAAGTTTCTCAAATATGACCTTCTGAAGCCTCATTAATCCCACTGAAATACTCCCATTATCCCAACAGTAAGCCTGCAGGAGAATATAGAATGGTACAAGATCTCTGCCTCATTAGTGAGGCTGTACTTCCAATCTATCACCTAGTGGCAGGCCCATATACAATTCTCTCCCAAATTCCAGGGAACACTAATTAGTTATCAGTTTTATGTTTAAAAGATGCATTTTTTTCTCCATTCCTCTACATCCAGACTTTCACTTTCTGTTTTCCTTTGAATGGGAAAACTCATTTCAAGAGAAAAGCAGCAGCATGGACAGTTCTCCCACATAGGTTTAGAGACAATCCTCACCATTTTGCTTGGGCACCAGGAAAGGATGTAAAGCTAGAACAAGGAACCATCTTACAGTATGTAGATGATATTCTAGTTTGCAACCCAATTCAGGAACTATCTAATCATAGCACAGTAGAAACTCTCAATTTTCTAGTTAAGAAGATATATGGAGTTTCCAAACAAAAAGGCTCAGATACCCTTTTAAAAAATTCACTGTCTGGGATATAGTCTTACATCTAGGGAATAATACTTATCTAGGGAACCCGATTCAGGCTATCTGTGATCTTGGACCTTGTCTTAGACTCTTTTCTCTCATTGCTGAGACAAAATACCCAATGCCCAAAATTAAGGAAAGGTTTATTTAGCTCATAGTTTGTGGAGGTTTCAATCCATGATCAGCTGGCTCCAAGGCAGGGTGGCATGGTGAGGGGTAATAGTTTAAGATGGCAGAAGACAGCAAAAGCAACAAGAGCAAAAAAGGGGGGAGAGAAAGTCTCTTTTTTTCCCTTATATTGCATTCAGGTTACCCACCCTAGGGCGAGTCCTGTATATCTAGGATGAAGAACTTCTGAGTCACTTAGTTAAGCCTCTAGACTTTTCAAGTCAATGAATCAACTATTACAGGTCTCCTGCTAACAAACAACAACTTTGTTTCTTCCTGGGAATGCCAGGTTTTTGCAGGATTTCACTACCTAACTTTGGATTTTGTATGAGGCTGTCAAAGGCCCTGAGTCTGTGCCCCTAAAGTGAACATAAGTGACTGACAATACCTTTAGGGAAATAAAGTACACCTTTTCTCAGGGTCCAGAAATGGAAATGCTTGACTTCAAAAAAACTTGTCTTTCTCTGTACCACAAAAGTGAGGAATTGTTTTTGGGGTCTTGACACAAAGGTTGGGATAAGAGCTTAGCCCAATGACATATCCTCAAAAAAGTTAGGTGGAGTAGCTGCTCGACATCCACCCTGCCACAGAGCAGTAGCAGCTACAGCTATACTAACAGAGGAAGCTGGAAAGTCAACTTAGGGACAGAGACTAAAAGTCCTGACTCATCATGTCAGGGCTATTTTGGAGACAGAAAGTTACTTGTGGTTAACAGGGGAGTGACTTATCAAGTACAAGGCCATGCTGTTAGACACCCCTGAGGTTATTATAAAAACTTGTACTACTATTTACTGCTGGGCATAACACCACCAATTTTGTCATAAAGGTGCATTACTGTGGGTATATAATACCAATGTGTATTCTTTAGGCTATTTCTATTGATAAATCACTAACTTTAGTTTTTTGAGTTTTATTATATTAAGCAATGAGCACTTAGCAGGAAAAATTAAAAAAATAAAGTATGGGATATTTTCATATTTATTGAGTGTTTATAAAAAGCATCAAAATTTTCAATATTGACAATTTTTTGGTGTACAAAATCTAAAACTTAACAACAGAAATAAATACCTATATGAGCAGCAATGAAAATACTAGCAGAACTCTGCAAAAAAATAATACTTCAAGTGTCATGCATAAGGCAGTCTTCACACACAATAACACGTTCCATACACACAAATCACTTACACTGACAGTGCATATATTTTGTTTTCCCTTTTTGTAGGACATACTTGACATCTTAGTGGTCTTGCTATTTTGACAAGATGTTCTTATATTATACAATGTGTAGTTAACAGGAACATTAAATATCAATAAAATAAACTATTAAATTCTTAACATATGTTGTACATTTAGAATAAACATCAACATTTTTCACATCAGCTGTCGACTTGCTTACAAAACCTAAAGGATAGCATCAGAAATAAAAACCTTGTAAACTACAAAGTAGTTCAACTGTTACAGTCAAGGCAGTCTTTGCACAGGAAAAATGCTTATTCCATATACAAGTATCACTTACACTGATAGCACATATGTTTTGTTTTCCTGTCCTTTCCTGTAGGACCCAGTTGACAACTTTTTGGTTTTCCTGTTATCATAGTAGGTCTTTGTGATGCTGCGCCTGCCAGTTCATCTGTCAGCTCACAGGCATGGTTCACAATTTTTTTTTTGGTGGCACCAGGGATTGAACTCATGACCTTGCACTTGCCAGGCAGGCGCTTAGGCCACTGAGCTAGATCCCCAGCCCTTGTCTTTCTGAGACAGGGTCTCACTATGCCATTCAGGCTGGCCTTAAGCTCACTTTGTAGCCCAGGCTGGTCTCGAACTCACAAGGATCCTCCTGTCTCAGCCTCCCGAGTGCTGGGATTACAGGTGTGAGCCACAACGCCCGGCTTAGCATTGTTCTCTGGGCAGAAACATTTTGTTTTTCCTCTTCTCTAAATGATCTCTTATGAGTTCCAGTCCCAATCTTCTAAGAAAATTTTTCCATGATGTTTTGCACTTGTTATTTTCTTTGTAAACTATCAAACTATTTATGCTGCACATGTTTAGGATTGAGTAAGACATGACCATTGGCCAATGCTTTGTGTTTTGAGTGACATCACAGTTGCTGCACAACCCATTAGCAATATCTACTCTGGCTCTGGTTTTGTTGTAGAAAGCTCCCATCCTCTCCCTGATCACTAATATCAAAAATAGTTAAAGGACTTGGGTTTTCTGATGCAGGAAACCCTGAGTGGGAGAGAAAGGACAAGGGAATGGGAGTTTTAGGGGAGAAAGGAGGAAAACAAAAAGAAAAAAAAAAACTACTGGGCTCCTTCTCTGTTTGAATCCATAGCTGTAAGAAGAAAGAGAAAAGAGGGGGAGAGAGAGAGAGAGAGAGAGAGAGAGAGAGAGAGAGAGAGAGAGAGAGAGAGAGAGACTATTCCTCAGAGGGCATGGGGTTGGGAGCCCTAGAGAAGAAAAAACCAAAAAGTCTTTAGCTAGTTTTACCAGAGTTGTACTCCTGATGTCTTTTTTGTCTCCCGGTTGTTTCTTCAAAAGGAAATGTCACCAGACTGGGCTGGAGGGAGGTCCTCAAGGCTGACAATAAGGAATTTAACCCACCTTTCTTGTAGACTAAATTTTCAGGTTCACTGAATCCTGTCACAAAAAAGACTTTTCTGGACTAGTCAGTAAGGCAAGGGAAGGGTTTTATTAGGCAGAAATCAAAGAACTATCTGGTGGGTCCTTGAGAGACAGGCACATTATTTCCTGGAACGGGGAACATTTATGCTTCATGGGGAAGGTATTATTGACAGTTAAATTAGGTAGAAATATTACAGGCAGTCAGAAAAGGCTAGGCCCTCAAAAAGGTAAGAAAACAGGAACAGAAAATAGGCAGAAAATAGGAACACATTGCCATTATGGATAGAGGTGCATTCACTGAAGGTCAGGCCTCAAGGTGAAGATGAAATTACCTGGCCTACGTACCTCCTGGACAGGTAGACAATATATTACAATTAATATTCTAGATAAGTGTCAGTCTCCTGGGTGTGTGACCAGGACCTCCTGATTCATCTCTTCCAAAAATGGTCCTTGTTTTTCCCATGTACAGTTGCTACACTGTTTTGCTTCACCATTAGACCAATATTAACTAAGCAAATCTACCTATAATCTTTCTGGCTGATCATAGTTGTGATATGGTTATGATATAACAATGTTATGATATAACCATGTTATACTCACTTTGTGATTCTTTACCCACCTTGTGATTTTGTTCTATAAAACTTCCTTTAAGAATCGGGTTCACTGGCAACCCATTTCCTGTGTCCCCTCCTATCTCTCTCAGGAGCTGTCCTTCTCTCTCTCTGTCTCTTTCTCTGTCTGTGTCTCTCAAATTTCCTACTCTTAACTTCTGTTGATCCTTAAAATTCATTCTTTAATTTTGGGGGACACAAATTCAGCATATTGGACATCTAGCAGGATGATAGTTACATTTATTTTCCCTATATCAGTTAGAGGTCCTATATCATTTGGAGGTCCTACCAAGATAACTGGAAGGAAGTAATAGTTTGCTTTTGTTTCATGGATTTTTTTTTTTTTTTTTTTTTTTTGCGGCACCGGGGATTGAACTCACGACCTTGTGCTTGCCAGGCAGGCACTCAGACCGCTGAGCTAGATCCCCGGCCGTGGTGTTTTTGAGACAGGATCTCACTATGCCGTTCAGGCTGGCCTTGAGCTCACTTTGTAGCCCAGGCTGGTCTCGAACTCACAACGATCCGCCTGTCTCAGCCTCCCAAGTGCTGGGGTTACAGGCGTGAGCCACCATGACCGGCACATGGATTTTTTTTTTTTAACATCCCTAGCCCTTTTTTATTTTTATTTTTTTCCAAATCCATTTTATTTCAAGGAGAAAAAGAAAAAGAAAAAAACCCCCTAAATTTCCATGTTTCATGGATTTTGGATTGTGACTCTTTCAGGTCATCAGAAATTGTCACTTGTGTGCCAACTGCTTATGCTTTGAATTTTTACATCTTTTACATCTCTTTTATGCATTGTTTTTTGTTAAAATGATAAATTTAAATTGAGAACATGAGAAGATTATGATGTCTCTTTGATGGAACATTTTATTTTTGTGGGTAAGATCTTGCATTTCTGTCTTGTATATGCTGCACTTGGACTTACCAGTTGCTCAATTTATTTGTGCTCTTTGCTTAACCTGTTTGACTTGCTAGACAACAGCTCAAGGAAAATAGATTGTATCCTAGTGGACTTTGTTACTGACCAAAATGTGACTTTATTCTTTATTTATTTACTAATTTTTTGAGACAGGGTCTCACTATGTAGTCCAGGCTGACCTTGAACTCACTTTGTAGCCCAAGCTGGCCTCAAACTTGTAGCGATCCTCCTGCAACAGCCTCCGGAGTACTGGGATTATAGGCACCATATATAGCCATCATACCAGCTTCAAAATGTGAATTTATGAAATGCTGTAAAAGGGGTCTTTTTATGAAATCTAGTTTAGAAAGCATACAGGCCTAACAGTAAATCATGGAATTTCATCTGCGGGTTAAAGACAATAAGTTGGCAAAGATTCCCAAGACATGGAGGACAGTTTTCACTGGGACAATCTGTCCCGTCCCCCTCTACACTCTAGAGGGAATGTTGAGCCTGCTTTGCCTCAGTTTTCTTTCTGGTCTGTCTTCTGCAGGTGAGGAGGCAATGTTAGCTCTTGAGATTCCCCACTGTCACCTCTTCAGGCTGTGTGATGACTTATGGGTAAGTTGTCTCTGTAACTCACCATGACCATGAGAAGAAAAGACTTCCTTTTTCTGACCTCCTTTCTGATCTTTTCCTGTTACTTTGTACTGTCTTTTTTTGGAGACATGTAGGTATTAAAGATTACATAAGGAAGAAACCAGAACTGTCTCAACCTTTCCCTCCTATACAACACCTAAGAACCTTTACTTCGAGCCTATAAAAAATGAGCGTTTGCTAATGTCAAAGACAAGGAAGTCATCTTGGATGAGGGACACATACTCTGTCTCTGGGTCAGATGAGACATCAGAATTTTGTCATCCAAGAGAACACACATGAAAACCATGTCCTGGCTTAAGTGTTCTGGGCAACAGTCTCCCTCGGGAGATTGAACTTGATACCCTGTGAAAAGAACTGACTTCTGGGTGAGCCTAGAAGGAGTTATTTGATAAGCACAATATTTAAGGGGCCAAAACACATTCCGCTTAAGGAAAAATTCCCAAACTCCTGGCTTTCTCACCCCTCCCAGACCTGATGCCCATCACTGATGTGTGTAGAGGAAGGCAGGACTTTCACTAATGTGTAAATTGTGGTTGCTGATGCAGGTTTTAATCTGTGAGTTCCATAAGTGTGTTGCTCAAATGTAAAAGTAAGCCATAGGAAAACCACACACTCTGCCCTTGAGGCCCAATCAGATGCATCTGCTATCACTGAACCTCAGGTTCCCTTCACTTGTTCTCACTGACCATAAACTGATCGAGCAAGATCTGGGAAAGTTTTCAGAGGACCCTGAATAAGTACACTGAGGCCTTTAGGGGATTTACTCAGACCTATGCATGAGCCCGAAACGGTGTAACCTCACTCTTCAAT
>RJWT010010227.1:0-24384 GCA_004365215.1 Cuniculus paca
AGTTAACAAACATTCTGCCAATGTGTTTAACCTCTCTGGTAAACCAAATAATTGTGAATTTTACAGCTGGCAGATCTGGGTTTGAATCTGTTGTGAAGCATTATGTTATTTGGACAATGCTTATGTCCTATATGACCAATCCTCTACCTCAATTTTTCAGGATAATGCAAATTTTATGTTTTGTGTTTTGCTCACCTTTACCAAAACAGTCCTAACTATTACAAAGATGTTCTTTCTGTGTGCCTCAAATTGTCCTGTCCTGCAGTTTTTCTTTGGGTGTGTTCTTGCCGGTTTCCAGAATCTAGGTTCATAGCAGAAAGCAGGGGATGTGGAACAGGATGTGATGGAAAGATGAGAAAGAAGGTGACAGCAAAGAAATAATCAAATGTGGGCATAAGACTTAACATTTTTTTAAAAGACTCTTGTAGAGGAATTTCCCTGAGCCATCCCAATAGAACCTCAAAATATTCCTGCTAGATATGGGTTGGATCGGAAATTAAGACATTATAACATGTATTAGACCTAGACTACGTAAGTGGCAGGACAAAAGTTGATTTCCCAACACAGGTGATTTCTGTTATACTCTTTGGCTGCAAAACATTTCCCACTCCATCACTGCTCTGCATTGCCGATAAGCAGAGTCATTATTAATTTGAAGACTTTTGGAGTTATCTTAGAGGTTATCAAGTAGATTTTCTGTTCTTTTGTGATGTTTATCAGCCTAACCTTGAAATTGCTCGGGAATAGAAGGCAGGACTGAGAGTTATGAATCAAGCCCAAGTATTTCTTTAAGCTAAAAAAGAAACAAACCTTAAAAATCAGATTTTAAGAGTTTCCAAGTTTTCCAAGGCTTGTGGTGTCTAATTCCAACAGAGAATGAGGTATAAAGGAACGTTCCCACATTTTGTCCCGGTGTGCCCTTTCTTGGGTTCATCTCCTATTCCGCAGTGATAGCATCAAACTGTGATGATCATAGGCATGACCACCTTCAGAGCAGTTGTTATTCAAAGTGAAAGGGACAAGATGAAGCAGCACCAAGCTATCCTTTACAAGACAGCTGAATATGCCTGGGTAGGCATAGGAAACTCCACACAACTAACTGGTCAGTGGGACAGAAGGATGCCATGGTTAACCAAGGACAAACAAATTATACATGGACTCTGGAGGGGATATCTCAGTTCCCAGCAGTGAGACTGCTCACCTTTTTAGGCCTAATTGCAGACATCAGTTTAATCCTTAAAGAATTATGTCCAAATGGTTTCCGTCTGTCTGCATTTGTAAATGTCATTCGGCCCAGCATGTGTTGTAAAGATTAGCTATGCTTCGTCGTTTTGTTAGAATGAATCAATAATGTAAGACTCTCGGCTCACTGAATTTTTAAAGTCATCTGTGAATCAATGCTGGCTATTTGTGCAGTACCCCTTAAACATGCTAATTTGATATCATTGGCTAGAGTACCTGGTTTTGGAAGACACTGAAAATTTTAAGAATGGCTTAAAGGTTAGCTGAAACTGTAGATGAGAGGTTACGTTAATTTGTTGATGCAGACACATGCAGAGATTCATTTCTAAGGAAGAGATAAAATTAAGTTACCAAAATGAATAGCAGGTTCTATACAGAAGTATGGTTCAGGGAAATGCCAAAAGAAAGCTTCTATATGGAATCTTCATCATGGACCCTGCAAAGTATCCATTAATGATTTAAAGATGTGACATTCTCAGAAGACATAGCAGTGATGTAAATGTTGCAACTTAGGTGGGAAACAAGGGAAGTACAGTACATTTCCTGGAAATTGCACTGTGAGGGAAGTTCATCTTTCCACAGAGGACGGAAGAAGCTAGCAGCGCTTATGTAGTAATCCCACAACACCATTTGTTATATTTTTCCCTATGCAGAAATTCACAGCCAGATTACTGAATGATTCAAGTAGAATACAACCAAATTGTCTCCAAGTCTGTGGAAATTAGCATTGATACTGCTGTCATTAATCAAAGATGACCTCTGAAAATACTCCATTTCATTAATGTCCAAGTTTCCAAGATTAGCTATGTTTACAGGCAACTATTTTAAATAAGGAAACATTTAACCTAACAAATTAGTAAATACTGAAAAAATATTAAAGTTGGTGAGAATTGGTTGATTTATTGGTAGAAGGTATATACATTATCTTAATGTGTCTGACAAGATATTTCATGAAAGTATCTCGTGACTTAAAATGGTCTTATCCCTTTAACTCAGTAAATCCAGTTTAGAAAACATTCAAAATTAAGGACAAATGTCTATGCCTAAATATGTTTGTTACAATGTTAATTCAAATAACAAAAATGTGAGAATAACTTAAACCTCCAACAAAATGAACAATTAATTTAGAGTAACAATAGGGTAACAATTAATGAACAATTAATCTAGGGTAAACTGTCCTGAATTCGTCAAATAAGAGGGTCCGCAGTGAATTTTAATTTCTTGGAAGAATGCTTAAACAATAACATAAGATAACAAAACCAAAATACAAAGTTATATTCAGACATGTACTACTTATCAATGGAGAGATATTTTAAGAATGCAACTAGGTGATTTTGTCCTTGTGACAACATCATAGAGTGTGTTTGCATGGACTAAGATGATTACAACAATACTAGGTGATATAATTTGATGGGACCACTGCTGTATGTGCAATGTGGGGTTGACCAGAATTATTATATTTATTATTATATGGCACACAACTGTAGAAGACATCATCTCACTCATGTGAAAAATACATTTTGGGAGAGATGCTGGATAATATGTTAGGATGTTGACCCATTGATTAAACAGACATTTGTTGTCAGGTACTTTATCTTTTTCTTCGATGATCTAGAATCTTTTTTTTAAAGTTTTGTTTTCATTGATACATAATTGTGTACATTTATGGAATATTGTGCACTGCCTCAATACATGTATACCTTGTGTAATGATCATTTCAGGATATTTAGCATATGTGTCACCTCAAATATTGATCATTTCCTTGCAGTAAGAACATCTAAAATCATCTCTTCTAGTTATTTTGAAAATATGACATTCTTAATTATAGCCATCCTATTGTATAATATAACATCAGAATTTATTTGTTCTATCCAACTCTAACTTTGAGTCATTGTCCAGTCTCTCCCCATTCTCTTCTTTGTCCTCCATTCCCCAGCCTCTGATAGCCACTATTCTACTCAGTACTTTCATGAGGTCAGGATTGTTTTAGATTCCACAGATGAGTGAGATCACACAGTATTTGCCTTTATATGCATGACTTATTGCACTTAACATAATGTCATGTCCAGTTCATTCAGGTTGCTTTAAAATGCAAAATTTTATCCTTTTCTATGGCTGAATAGTATTGCTGTATCACTTTTCCCTTATACATTTATGAATTGATGGAGACTTTGGTTGATTCCATTTCTCACCTATTGTGAGCAGTGCGGCAATAAACAATGGGAGTGCAGATATCCCTTTGTCAGATTGTTTTTATTTCCTTTGGATAAATACCCAGTAGGAGGATTTCTGTGTCATATGGTAGTTCCATTTTTTAGATTTTTGAGGAGTTTCTATGCTGTTTTCCATAGTGGTTGTACTAATTTACATCTTTACCAACAGTGAATAAGGGTTCCCATTTTCCCACATCCTCATCAGTATTTGTTATTCTTTGCCTTTTTGATAATACAAGCTTTACTGTCTTAGGCCCCATTCTAGAACCAAAGAATAAAAGAGAAGAATTATGGAGAAAATAAACACGATGATGTACAAAGAATACTATGGAAGGGCGCAGTGGTGAGGGTTAGGGTGGAAGCCTGCTTGGAAGCTTCTCTAAGAAGGTGATCTTGACACTGATCTAATAACAAGGAGTGAACAGTGTGAAGACCTGATTGGAGACTGTACCAAGTAGAGAGATGAATCACAGCAAAGGCAGTGAGAGTTGGGTAAATAGCTGCTGGAGCTTACTGAATGGGACTAAGTAGACATAATCCAAAGCAAACAGGCTCTGGAGACCAGATGGAGCCATTCCTGTCATGCCTACATAGAGAAAAGCCATTGGAAGGCTTTGATCTGGGGGGGTGATCTAACTTGTTTTACATTAAAAATATACCCCCAAAATATCACTGTAGATGCCCTTTGAAGTATAGAGGTCAAAGAAGAAAACAAAGAAATCAGCTAAGTGGTTTTTTTTTCAAGTTCCTTTTGATTCAGCAATACTACTTTGGGTAATTTATAAGATGGAGATGATGACATGGGAAGAATTCTATAGGCAAGGTTATTGCATTATCTTTTTTTTTTGCATTATCTTTTGAGATAATGAAAGACTAGCGACAACTCAGTTGTCAAAAGGGCAGACCACCAGTTAAGTAAATCCTGCTACAGCCATATGATAGAATACTAAGCAACTAATTAAAGAAAGAAGAAGTAATATCCATATGAAAAACTCTCCATGTGCTCGCTTCGGCAGCACATATACTAAAATTGAAAAACTCTCCAAGATGAATGGCAAAGTGCGTGGTAAAAGGAGCAAAACAGAAAACACCATGTGCTAATGTGTGTGCAAAACCAAAAGGGGATACGTGTTTTATACTTGCATAAAGATTGTGAAGGACATCCAGGTAATACTTAATATTTGGTTATCTATGAAATACAGGGATGGAACTGGGGAAATAGAAGACAGATATGTGTATGTTTTAATTATAGGTTGATTTCCGAACACACGACTATCTCAAACAATTGAAATAGAAAATTGAGTTTTATTGCAATCCATGGGAGGGAAGGTGGAGATTCCAGGTACTGGTATTGGACATGCAGAGATATTAATAGAACTGGAATTTTTTTTAGATTATGTCTGTGAAACTTGATTAGGAGAAGGTTGGTTGTGAACCAGGAGAAATAAAAGATGGTTTCTCAGATGGAAGCTTGAGAAACAATGTGGTTGTGACATTTCCTGAGTTACTAGGAGAAGGAAAATGAGTAGTCCTTGTGTGTGTGTGTGTGTGTGTGTGTGTGTGTGGTCCTGGGAATTGAGTCCAGGGTCGGTTAGTTTGTTAAATTACTGAGTCTGGGCTTGAATCACAATCCTTCTGCCTCAATCTCCCCAAGTGCTATGATTACAGGCATGTTCCATTATGCCTATCTAAGAAATCCTTATTAATCTGATACATTTGAGATGATTAAACATCAGATGAGTGGAGATTGGGGACGCAACAGAACATGGAAGTCTAGAGAGCAGAGGAAATATGGCTTCCAGAGATATACAGATGAGAGGCATCAGCACACAGATGTTTAGCAATGCCAAGGAATTCAGTGAGATCACTCCTTGGATGAGAAGTGTGGGTAAAGTAGCAAAGGATTCCCAGGATCAAGTTCTTTTAACATCTTAAATTGACCAACTGAGAAGGAGCCAGGATCAGGGGTTGAGAATCTGGATTGTGAAGGTCAGAGGAAAATTAGGATTTTGTGGAGACAAGAGGGAAAATGAGTATTTGGACAAGGGAGTGGCTACTGATGTCACATGCCACTGGCAACTAAAACAAGAGTTCAGATAAGTGCCCAGTAGAATTTACCATTAGGACAGCTTTTGTTGGTTTAGATTTGGTTCATTTACAGGGGGTGGTGTGATAAAAAATATAAAGTGGGAGGTGAAGAAGAATAAAGAGTGACACAAAATCACTCTTTTTAGGGAGGCTTTTTTGGAACTAAAAAGGAGTGAGGACTAGTTAGAGGGAAGTAGCTGAGCTTTTATTTCTTTTCTATAAGATGAGAAATGATGTGTGGGTTTGCGCCAGTGGGGATGTGCATTAGGAGGAGAGAAACCGTGGTTCAGGAGGGGAAATAGTAATTCTGGGAGCCAAGACAAGACCAGCCTTAAAGAAAGAGAAGAGATGAGACCCAGAGCCTTGTAAATGTTCCTCTCTAACTCCACTGTCAGCTCACTGCTGTGTGTTTTGGTGAATGAGCTTGCTTTTGCCTTAGTTTTCCTAATCTGAAAAAATGGAAAATTTATGTTGCATACTCCATAAAATGAAGTCAATAGTAATTCCTGAATACTTTCAGTAAATATTAGCCACTTTTGTTATTTTCACTCTGTATGTCTCCCAAATATACTATATTATGCATTGGATAAAATAATGATAAAATATGTAAAAATATATACTAACATCACATCTTATAGTCCTTGGCTTATGTGAAGAACAGAGATGTAGAAGTGATCCTTCCCACTTTAAGACTTTTTCAGGACCAAGAAAAGCAAAACTGTAGAATAATGAACACTTACAAGATTCCAGCCTCATATTGCCTAGGGGCCAGTAATTCTCATTAATACACAGTAGAGAGAAGGGAAGGAATGCAGCCAGCCTTAGATGGAGCCCTACGAGAAATTCCTCTTCCCATTTGCAAAGAACAAGTTTTGGTTCTTTCTCTGCAGTTCCTGTGCCCTTGCACGTGGTGGTGTAGTATTGTAGGAGGCGATGCTGCCTATCTCCTGGGAACCCATGTGTTTGTGTGGGCTTACAGGAAAGCAGTGGAAATGAGAATCTGTGTTCCTGAGGCAGGCTTATGGGACACCTGTATCACTGGAAGCAAGGCAGATTATATTGGGATGCAACGTGGGCCGGGGTGCTGAATGCATTGACTTTATCTTTTAATAATGCATTTCATTAGGAACAGGAGCTATTGATGCACCTGGCAAATAAAGTGCTTTCTCCACAGGCTGCCTTGCTCTTCAGTAGCTTCTTAAGTAGAAGCAGCAGAAGCAGTGCTTGACAGCTGTTGCTCTTATTAAAAATTGTCCATCGGCGACACTGGGGAAGGGGATCAGAAGAGGGGAAGGTGGAGAACGAAGGGGAACCAAGTCTCCTTGCTTTGAGGCAGCCACTTTACGTGGCTAAGCTCATCTCCTCTTCTCAGCTACGGTCAAGGTAAGCTGCAGCCCTATTAATACAAGCGAGAAAGCTCTGAGAGGTTTTGTAACCTACCCAAAGTTGCATAGTTCATCAGTAGTCAACATTCAAACGCAAGGCTTGCTTCCTGTGTTTAGGTCATGGTCCTTCATACCAGTGCTCCTCAGCCTCAGCATTATTAGTATTTTGAGCTGAGTGATGATTGTGAGTGTTGGGGAGAGGGGTAACACACTGTGTGTTGTAGAATATTTAACAGCATTCCAGTAGCATCACTTGCTATCCCTGGCCATGATAACCAAAAACTATCAGGACATTGCTGTATGTCCCCAGTGGGGGTAGGGAGGAGGAGCAAATCTGCCTAGGTTCACTAGCAGTAGTCTATATCATGCTGCCTAAAGATGCTTCTACAGTTCATGACCTGAAGTGGCTTTCTAGATTGTGGTCATATACCACACTTGTGGGTGCCATGTCATTCATTCTCTCATGCACACCTTCATCTGTTCCCTTGAGAGTTCCTGTGTGTCTGTTCTCAGCCAGGCACACTGCTCCCCAGTATGGGGAGGAGATGAAGGGTGCATGGTCCCTGTTCAGGCTGCAGGTGCTGTGGTGGGGCAGATAGAGACATAGGCATGCAGAGCATGGCGAACTCAGATGAGAGAGTTTCACTTCTACCGTGGGATGGGGTCTGGGAGAAAGAAGAATCTATTTGGTATTCAAGGTCCACAGGTTGATTTAAAAGATAATCTTATTTTATGGGCTTTTGCTGAGGAATTATTCTGAGTTCCTGGTGAATGAATCCTCAGTGATCCAGCTGGCAGGATTTATTTTCAATTTTTATTGTGATGTAACACACATAGAACAAAAGTGCACACTTCTTTACTATAATGCTTAATTGAATTTTTCTTTTCTACACCCATAGAACCACTGTTCACGGTCAAGATACTGAACATATCTATCACCCAGAGGTTCCTCTCTTACCTCTTATTAATCGAGAGAAACCCTTGCAACAGTAAACATCACACAACTTCTAGCACTAAATTCATTCTGTCTGATCTTGAATTTCATATATACATGCTTCTCACCATACCTTGGAATTGTGTCCCAATAATCCATTTTAAGTTGAAAATAACGTAAGTAAAAAACACAGTTAAGACACATGACCCACTAAACACCATAGATTAGCAATATAGGACACTATAGATTGTCACTTATCTCTGCTCATGATCACATGATTGACAGTAATCACTGAGTCCCACTGCCACTAGAGAGCACTGCCTCACACACCTCCAGGCCCAGAAACAATAAAATTCAAAATTAAAAGTATGATTTTATTGAATGCATGTCACTTTCACAGTATTGTAAATCAACAAATGATTAATTAAACTGTTGTAGGTTGGAGACCATCTGTAAATAGAATCATCCATTGTGTCTTTTGTCTCTGTCTTATATTTCTCATCATTACATTTGTGAAATTCATCTATACTATTACAGGTAGTGGTGCTTTATTCATTTTTTTTACTGAGTATTAAATTCCATTGAGTGAATAATGCTGTCGTAGATCACCCATTTCCTGGTTGATGAGCATTTAGGTTGCATTTGACCTGTTATTAATAAATCAGCCATAAAACTCTATGTCTGCATTTGTATGCATATAAACAGTTCTTTCTTACAAGTATATATCTAAGAGTGGGATTGCGACATCATGGAATTAGCACTTATTTTGCCTTAGTCATGCTGTGGATTTGTTTTTTTAAACAGGCTCTGCCAGTTTCTACCCCCAGCAGCAGCTCTGGGGAGCAACAAAGCATCTCAGTTTCTTGCATCTAAAACATCATTAGGTTTCTGAAAGTACCACAGGCCGTCTCCATGTATAAGTAAAGTAACCCCAAGGCTGCTGGCAGCAGGGGCAGATTGGAAGGGGCATCACTTTTGTCTCATTGGCTTGGTCTCTGTCACAGTCCTCACCACTGATCATCTGGGCTCTGGAAGAGACTTAGTGAGCCAGTCCTGCTAGTGAGGAGTCAGATGAGTCTGCTTCCCTGTCCTTGAGGTGCTGGTGAAATATAGCTTCCACTGTGGGAGTGAAGAGAAAAATCAAGGTGATTCCTTCCACCAAGTCAATTTTCTTTCTGCCCTCATAATATATCTGGAGTTGGAAGTCTAATGGCACAAAGACAGCAAAACTCTGAGACACACTATGGTGTCATGCAGAGAACTCTGGGACACCTGCTTCACCTCCAAGTGAGTGCCATAGGGAAATAACTAAATGCTGTGAGGTATCTGCTTATCCACATTTCAGGGTTGTTGAGAGGTCAAATGACAGTACTTCTACAAAGAAGAGTATGTGCAGGGAGGAGGGGTGCCCGTCACTCCAAAATTGGTGTCTGATGCCTCCTCTTGCTTGCCATAGGGCATGGCAGCCTGTGCAAGACCTACATGATGATGGAAAGTCATGAGGTCCTCTGTTCTCACTTCACCTTTTAGCACTTCAGTGTCCCCGTCGGCGAAACCAGATCTGGACCAGAAAGCCTCATGACATTCACTGGGTGAGAGACAGCATAGAGGACCTCCGGTCAGAGCCTAGTGTTTGCTCAGCCCTAGTAGAGATAATCATGTTGGTTGACTTTTACTGGTTCCTCAAAGCTCTCTAAGCTCATTATGTGATGTGAATGACATCTTATGAGAAAGACATCATCATGATTTCCATTTGACAGATGCAGAAACAGAGGCATGGAGAAGCTAAGTAAAACTTTCCTCAAGTTTCACAGTTCAGAAGTGGAGGCAGGATCTATGCCCAGGCAGATTAATTTCTGAGGCGAGTTATTAAAGCTATGATAGTGCACTTGATTCCACTGCTTCATCACAGGGGAGGGAAGGGCAATGCTGCCTTTCAGTTCGTAGCTGTGGACCCTCAAGCAAGTGCCTTGAGCCCACCAGGTCTCAGCATGACCAACAGGAAAATAAGGACAGTCTTTTCTTTCACACAGCCATAATATATAGGAATAACATGATACTCAGGACAACACTCAGTAACCATAAGTTCCTCTTTCTCTATTGCTATGTAAGCCAAGGTAGGAATGAAGAATGGTAATTGGAAATGACCTAGCCTCCCACCTCCCTGCCACAAGAGACTGTTCTTGGAATCATGCCAAGCTGAGAGCTCAAGTGCAATGTAATACAACTGTGCAGAAAGAGAACATGAGTCACACCAGACTTTTATATTTTATTAAATTCCCACACCCTTTCCTCCCTACCATAAAAGTAATAACTGCTCATTTTAGGAAATTGGAAAACAGAGAGAAAAACAAAGGCCAAAAGTATCCATAATCAGCCCTGAATTCAGCTGCAGTGGATATTTTGTTGTATTTCCTTCCAATATGCTTTTTTAAAGAAATAAATGAGATCATATTGGGAATAAAGTTTGCAGTTTTTCTTTTCTCACTAAATAATATGACAGAAGTATTTCTCCAGGATAATGACAATCTCTTTGTAATCATCATTAAACACTGTGTAATGTTTCATTATATCTATCATGATTTACTTACTCCCATAATGTTGCTAAGCTTCCCACTATTACAAAAATGCTAAGATGACCACAGTTTTATGCATAAAACTTTATCGGAGTGTCCAGCCATTTCCCTAAGGCATGGATGCTTTTAAAGACTCTTAATGTGCATTGCCAAATTGCTTTCTGGAACTGTTTAAATAAGTTATACTTCCACCTAGAAAATGAGATTATTTGCTATATTCATGCTGACAATCAGAATTACCAGGTTTAGAGCCTTTGTTAATTTGATTGTTGAACAGTCTCTCTCTCATTATTTAAATTTATTTTTCTTTGACCAAAATATTATTGAAAATTCATTCACATAATCTCATGGTTTGAATTTTCTTTTTGTCTGTACATTTTCATTTTTTATTTCCTCTTATATCAAGTACATGTATGATTTTAAATAATAGTAATACACTAAACACTAGTTTATTCATCTAGTTTATGAAATAGGACAGTTCTATGCCTTTGAAATCTCTTGGATATGTCTCCTATTTTCTTTCTCACTTCTGTGGTTCCATTAATTCTGATATTTGTGGTCTTTATTTCCTTAATTTTCTTTATAGTTTTACCACCAATTTGTGTATGCCTAAGTAATGGAGTTTCCTTTTTCTGTTTTCAAAACTTATATAAATAGTATAATACTGCTAAGTCTTTTGTTGCTTACTGTACCCAAAATTATTATTGAGATTAATTGATGGTAATGTGTATATTAAAACTCCCTGTGTTTCCTTCCTGACTAGTATTCTATGAAATACACTTACTTCTCTAGTGGTGCTGCTCAACCACTTGGGTGTGTATAGCTCCATCTTTACTTGGTAATCTGGTAGGTTTTAAAATCATTTAATATATATTATAAATATGCTTCCCAGATTATTTGCTTCCTAATAATCTCTATGATGATCAGACATTATTTTGGGCTGGGGATTTAGCTCAGTGGCACAAGCACCTACCTGGAAAGCCCAAGGTCGTGAATTAGATCCCTGGTTCCAAAAAAAAAGAAAAAAAAAAGAAAAAGAAATTATTTTCATTCCCATATGTTTTGGGATGATTCTTTCATTGCTTCTACATCTAGAAAGTTCTATTCTCCTTAATTCATAAGCTTTTTCTCATGTTCTTTTTCTTTCTTGCGTTTGACTATGTATGTGTGTGTGTGTGTGTGTGGGTGTGTTTAACCCTTCACATGACTTGGACTTTATTTTGCTTTACAGTATAAAGTAAAAATGTTTGTTTCTGCTCAGTTACTAGACAACTGTTTTCTGTATTGTTCACAAATAAGCCCTCCTTGCCAGATGTTGTCTGTTGGATCTCAGCTGCATATCTGTCCCTATATGTACTCCACTCGACTAACATAGCTGGGCACACAAAAGCTGCACTGCTAGCTTTGTATTAGCTTCTGCCTGTGAAAGATGTCACTTGGGATTAACCGGTAAGAAAAATGTTGAAGTCACTTTCCTGCCTTTGGTGGCAGCAGCAGCAGCAGCAGCAGGAATGTGGACTCCTGGGTTCTTAATAATACCACATTTCCTATTTAATTTTTGAACTCTAAAGGAAGTATTGACTTCCTAAAGTTGTGAAACCCTGGTGTTATGGTTGTATCTAGATGTTTCCCCAAACCCTTATGCACTCATAGATGGGGCTTTTCAGAGATGGCTGGATGCAGGATATATATATATATATAGTTATGTGACAACTAAATTAGTCCATTTATTGGTTTATCATAATTCTGGGGATGGATAATGAGAAGGCCCATCCTGAGTATAAGTGGCATCATCTAGTAGGCTTGTACTCTGGATGAAATAAAAGTGTGGAAGGCTCACTGCTTTATGTCTCCTACCTACCCTGCCAAGGACTGTTTCTCCTCTTCCATCCTTTGCTGTGCCACCTTGCCATGGAGTCAGTCAGTTATGAACTGAAACCTCTAAAAACTAGAGGTAAAATAAGCCTTTCCTCCTTTAACCATGAGTGTCAGGTATTTTGTCTCAGCAACAAGAAAGTAACTAAGACACTTGGGCAGCACAACTTTCTCCTCTTTGTTCCTCTGGGTTTCTACGCACTTTTGATCAATTCCCTGCATCAAATTTCCCTCTGTTGAAATACCTAAATGGTTTGTTTTCATGAATGTACATAAATAAACCTCCCTCTATACTGATTTGCAATGTCAATCTACCATGTGTATGTGTGTGCACGTGTGTGTTTGTGTTTGCTCATGGGTGTGTATATAGAAGAAAGAGGAAAAAAGAAAATACATATACTTTTGGTTTTTGAGTTATATCTTTTGATTCATCAGTCTTTTTCCCATTTTACACACATGCACTCACCATAATTATTACAGTTTGTGTGCAGATTTCAGAATCTAGAAGAGTAAATCTTCAGTCTCCTTTTCTCATATGGTCCTTGCAAATCTTTACAAGGAGCCTGGATTGTGCTGTGTCTCTTATAATCTTTCCCTCTGTATCTCCATGGAGCTGAGCATTGCTTAAGAGAAATTAGTGTGACTTCACCATGTGTTCACAGTGGGCAGTTGTGTCTGGGTGCACAGGGGGTAAATTATTGTCTATTTCCCCTGGCTTTTCCTGTTACCTTAAGGTCATCTTATTTGGAGAAGAGGCACCTAAATTGTCACCTCTCCCTATGAAAGAGAATCTTGTTTCCTCTAAGTGAGCCTGACTAACAATACCCAAGGTCAGAAGAGACATTTCCTAAACACCTTATGATTTCTCAGTAATCCTATTTGGGCTCGTTGGCAAAAATGGCTATGGGAAAATGACAAAATGATTATTTTAAACACTGGGGTAATCATGTCAGGAGGTGCCTCTGAAACACACATGGCCCTGCTTTGGTAAATACTTAGAAAAGAGATTGGGGAAAGCATCTCCTGGTTCCTTTTCAAATCTGTATTTTTGTAAGAACAGATTCTCATAATGTCCTGAAAACACCCCGAAGTTCTCCCACTTGACTCTGTGTTTTTCTGTTAAACTGGTTTGGTTGAAGAAGAAGCTGCCCTGTTTTGGAAGCCCAGCCCTGGGGGAGCCCCTGGCACCATCCTCCTGCAGACGGCTTTGTATACGAGGCTGCTTTGGAACATGAAAGTGATCTGTGTGACCCTCAGGGCTTGGTGCCCTGGGAGCCAGGTGCCTGAGTGTGTGTGGCAGAGAGCCTATTTCAGAAGAAACATGGGGACGGGGCCAGGGTGGCCTGGCAGAAAAGCCGAGCCAAGGGCAGCCTGACATTATACAGCTAAGAGCAAGGGTGTTGCTCATACTCACTCCCCAACCATAAGCTCTCAAGTCGGACTGCTTGGGTTTACATTCCAACTACTCTGCTTCCCATTAGCTAGATGCTTGCTGTGCCTCAGTTTCCTCCTCTGCAAAATATTAAAATTAACAACGACTGTGTCAAAGGCTAGACAGTATTGAATGGGGTTGTCCATATAAGGGCTTAGAACAGTCTAAATACAATAAACACTCAGTATCCATCAGACCCACCTTCCTGTCCCCTACTTCTAAACTTAATCCATTGGTGGTTAATTGCGTAAACTCAGGAGCCAGACGACCCAGTTCACATTCTACCATTTCCTAGCCGTGTGACTTTTGGTGAGTTACCTAACTTCTCTGAGCCTCAGTTAGCTTATCTATAATATAGTAACATTATAAATATAAGTGTCATAAAATAAAACTGTCCTTTCTCACAGCATTACTGTGAGTGTTGAATTGATTAATTCACAGTAAACTCTTAGAGTAGTGGTTCTCATAGAGGGGCAACTTTGCCCCCCAGGGGACATTTGGTAATATTTGAAGACATTCTGGTGGTCACAACTGATGTGTATACTTTTGCCTATGTGCCAAGGGTAGAGACCAAGGATGCTGCTAAACATCCTGCAAGGGACAGGACGGCCCCAACCACAGAGTTATCTTATCCCAAATGTCACCAGGGCCAAGGTTGAGAAGCTCGGTTGGACAGCTTCCTGGCTCAGTGTGAACACTCTGACGGTGCTGACTGTGAGCCCGGAGCCTGTTCTGTGCCAGACCCTGTGCTATGTGCTGCGGATGTGGTGGTGAATTTCACAGAGGCCCCGCCCTCAAGTGGCTCGGTCTGGAAGGCAAGACTTGAGCGTCAGGCTCTGGGATTGGGGAAATGGGTCTGGGGTCAGGAAGCCTGCAGATTTCAAGCAGCAAGGCAAAGCACATCCCCCTTTTATTTAACTGTTCCCCTACTTATAGAATGGGTCGAGCTTCCTACTGGACTCCATGAAAATAGATAATTGTGGCACAATTTCTTGGCTGCTTTGTGGGAAGGAAGTGCAGGACTCTGGGGACCCCACATGGTGAGACCCCCCCATTCTAATAAGAGGAGATGAGGACAGGCTTCCAAAGGAGGGGATCCCACAGCGCCCTGCCTTGAAGGAGTAGGAGTTAGGATGGCACAGGCAGGGGAGCAGGGGAGAGGAAGGCAGAGAAATCTCACACACTGAAGTTCCTAAGTATTCAGCACATGTTTACTGAGCACCTAAAGTGTGCTGGCAACAGTTCAGGAACGGGGAAGACAGCAACGAACCAAAGGTGAAAGTCTGCACCCTCTGGAGCTTAAGTGTAGTGGCAAGAGCTGGGCACCAAGCTAGGCACAGACACCAAACAAACACATAGGTAGTGGGTCAGATGCTATTACTATAAAGGAAACACAGGGAGGAGGGAGAGAGAGTGCCTCAAGGAGAAGGCTGCAATATTAAATAGAGAAATTGAGAAAGGCCTCAAGAGTGTGAACCTCTCACAATAATGGCTTGAAGCAAGTGCAGGAAGGAACCATGGGGTTATCTGTACTCTCAGCAAGCAGAGCAGCTTGTGCAAAGGCCCTGAGGTAGGAGCAGGAAGGTTAGCGGGTGGGTTTGGAGGAATGGACTGAAGTGGGAGCAGTACTCAACCCAAGAAAATTCTTGGGTGCCATGGTAAAGTGGGTGAATTCTCTTTCAAAGGTGGCAAGTTATTCTACCTGCCACCAGGGAAGCAGTGAGGCATATTTAGCAGGCACTAACCCTTCCTAAAGCGTGTAGCACATGCTCCTTCAAGGATCCAGTGAAAACACTGGCACTTACATGCTGCCGGGTATACTGAACACTGGGATCTTTCTGTGCCCCACCTGGTGAATGTTCACGGTGGACTCTGAATCCCTAGTTCCAGTCCCTGTGACATGGCTGTGGGCAGATCTCACTCTGACCCTCTGCATCTCGGATTCCTGACTCAAGGAATGAGGAGACTCATTGATGACAAGTGTCACATTTCTGATCCAAACTCCACAAGTGCCCCCAAGGTCTCCACAGATGCCTGGAAAACTGTGCAGCACTGATCATCCACCAGGGTTTGTACTAAGCATTCGCATGTCTTTTTCTTAGTAAAAGCTCAGTAGCACCCCAGGGAGAAGAAGTGTCATCTTCACATTAGAGAGAATGCAACAGGCACAGAGGGGTAAGTGGCACCATGAAGTCATACAGCTTACATGGGTTAGCCTTGTCTAACTGCAGACTCCACCTATGTTAGCTCTATGTGGATGAGTCTGAAAGGCAGCATTAGAACAATGAGGCTTCTTCCACTTAGGCAGGAGGATGCACACGTTCCGTCTCTTGTGTCTCCACACTTTTACCCACTCTGCCAATATTCCCGAGGGACTGAGAAGGTCTGGATGATGTTGCCGCTGTCTTTCTGGCAAGGTCATAGCTAGACCGTTGAACAGGGGCTGAAGTTTTCTCGAGAAGCGATCCACAAGACAGCTTGAAGCTTAAGTTAGAGGTCTACTCCTGGAGCTGCACAGGGCATCCCAGATCCCCCACTGAGGGTCAGGTTGAAGCAGACTTCAGCCCCAGATGCTGAAAGACTCAAACAACAAGATGGAAAACAGGGGCTGACACGTTCGCCTTACCACTCAGTGTTGCCTAGCAACTGCAAGTGACAAGCTGCCAACTTGGTGATACAATCGCAGCAAGGGAGATCAGAGTAAGCCAATTAAAACTTTGTTTTTTTTTGCATTTTCCTGCTTTTGTAACCGTAATTTCATTTAGTCCTGACTGCCCTCAAACAGGGATTAAGAAACCCTGCCAGATGAGAGTGGAACTCATGCATATGACATAGCCCATTGGCCCCCTACACAGTCAGAAAATATGCGTATCACGTGCCAGCCATGGTGTGGAGGGTAATTTTTATTGAAATGTAGGTTTGTGTACCTATTTCAGTTAGCTTTGCTGTGAAATTTAAAATTTGCCTGCAATCAGGACTAATGCTGAGTTTTATTACTGTACATTAACTTCTCTGACAATGCCTGTCCCTAAGATAATGGCTGGTGTTCTGCAGGTGTTCAATGAATGAATGAATGAATGAATGAATGAGTGAATGAAAGATTGAGTAAATAAATGAATGAAGCGGACCCTGGGGAAAACTATGAAGTTGATGATCACATGAGTGGGTCTAATGTCACTGAATTATCAGATGACAGAAAAGTCTTAGCTATATTCACTAGATTTTCTTTTTTTCATGTTTCTGCATTATCTCCTCAGTTTCCTGGATGGACTTTAGGCAGTGATAGAAAAAGCCTAACTTCGGATATGAAGGAAGGGCAAGGAATCAGAGAGAATGACTATTTCCACTACTCTGTTTATTCTCTTCCCTTCCCCAACTTCTGCATACCTCCTGTTCCTGAAGGCACCTTTGCCTGATGTTACAACTTTCTCAGGTGCTTGCTGCCTTCTCTGACTGTCCCTTGTCACACCACCAGGATGATAAGCAACACATCTCTTCCCAAGAATTGCACACATCAATTGCCGAATTGCCTCCACTGGGAACATGGATAATGAGAATGGGAGACTGAAACTCTACTCACAGATGTGTTTAATTTGTTCAATAAAGAAGTAGAGCGTACCAAATCCTGGTCTCTACCAAGCTCAATCACAAACTCTATGTGACCTTTGGGCAGGTCTGAACTAGTGGGTCCTTCTGCTGGTCTTCCCGGGATATCAGATGGAGGACAGTTTTGCTCCCTCTTAGCTTCAGATATCTGTGTTTTTAGAATATTTCACCTTTATATTATCATTATTATTGATTCTTTCTCCCAGAGCCTTTTAAAGATGCTTATTCATAAATGTTGTCTCTGGAAGTTTTGTTTGTTTATTTGGGTACTGGGGCTTGAACCTAGGGTCTCTGCACTGAGCTACATTCCCAGTTCTTTTTAAAATTTTGAGACAAGGTCGTGCTAACTCACTAAATTGCCCAGACTGGGTTCAAACTTGCAGTTCTCCAGCCACAGCCTCTCAAAGTGCTGGGATTACAAGCATGCACTGCCCCACCCAGCTCCCCACCTTGAAACGCTAATGTCATAGATTGTTGTAGCTCTGCCTATGTATATGTGTATCTGTGACTTATACATAAAAAGCATAAGATTGTTTTGCATCTTCCTATACAGAACCAAGTTTCCTTAGGGACAAAATAGCCTCCTTTGGGAAAGTATATCATAAAGTAAGCACCTCTGGCTTCTCCTCTGACTTGCAGAGAACAGTAAAATAAAAAGCCAATCTGTGTTTAGAAGACAAGACTAATCAAAACAGTCAACCAACCAACCAACCAATCAAAAAACAAGCATAAAGAAACCCTAGCACAACAAAAATGAACTTGGTGTTTGAGATGAGGCTACTGCAGCCTTTGTGTGGCACTATCTTCAGAATTTGTCCGCTGAGCCCTCCTATCACCTGTGCCTCAGACTCCATGCCCCGAGCCTGTGTGGCCTGCATGTGGAGACCAGGCAGAGTACGACGGTTCATCTGAGCGTCAACTCCACTGGGCCATGGGGGCCCACATATTTGATTGCCATTGTTCTGAGTGTTTCTGGCTGATGTTAACACTTGAATCAGTGGGCTGAGTGAGTCCAGTTGCCTCCCCAGTGTGGATATGCCTCTTCTAACTGGTTGGAGGTCTGAAGAGGAAGACAGTACGAATAGAAGAGTTGATTCTCTCCTGACTGTTTCCCAGCTGAGACACCTGTCTGTTCCTGTTCTCTGAAGAGAACTTTCACCACCAGCTATCTGAGATTTCTGGCTTCCAGACAGCAAATCAGAGAACCTCTTGGCCTCCATAATCATGCAAGACAGTTCTTGTCTCTCTTTCATCCGTCTTTCATCTCTCTCTCTCTTTCCCCTTCCTCCCTCCTTCCCCTTCCTCTCCTTCCTTCCTTCCTTCCTTCATTCCTTCCTTCCTTCCTTCCTTCCTTCTTCTTATCTTCATGAAATATATGTACAAGATATATTTTACGTTAGAGATACTGGTTCTGTTTCTCTGGACAGTACTGACTAATACAGGGAGTTTAGGAAGGAATGAGGGTGGAGAGGTTAGCAGAAGCTGGATCAAGCTGGCTTTGCAGGTCACAGCTGCAGCAGATGTATGTCTGTCCCTTTCAGATCTCCTCTGATCCCTTCCAATGGTTCAGTGCACACACACAGCCCAGCATCTCTGTGCACGGCTGCTGATGGCTGGCATTCTTCAGCACGTGGGCCACTGGAGCTGCTTCACCCCCACCGAGGTATCTCTGGGGTGTCCTATAACTGCTGATGAACTGGTAGGGATCACAAACTCCTGTTTTTTGTGTGTGTCTTGAGACAGAACAAGTTCTGAGGGACAATTTAGGTTCCACCACTCCCCTCTGGTTCTGGCTGAGGATA
This sequence comes from Cuniculus paca, assembly GCA_004365215.1. Lineage (NCBI taxonomy): Eukaryota > Metazoa > Chordata > Mammalia > Rodentia > Cuniculidae > Cuniculus > Cuniculus paca. Next base: position 19,154 of record RJWT010010227.1, read on the forward strand.
GAATATGGCTTCAAATTGCATTCTTCTCTATCTCCCCTTCTCAAACTGAGTCTGTCAGAAGCACTTTCTTAATGAATCCACTGGGATCTTTCAAGATCTGCTTCTGGGAGAAACTGAGCAGAGACAGTCATAATAAAGATTTGAAACTCCTCTTATGAAAAGTTCAAAACTACTAAGTATTTTAATCCAAAGGGTAAAATAATCACATCTGAAGATTCTACTTGCTAGAATGATCATTTCCTGATTACAGTCTTATTCTTAGCTAAACTAGTCTCCTCCTCTAGGGTGAGTGAAAGGACCCATTGAACTTTCCCACTCCCCAACAGCCAGTTGCACCTTTGTACTTTGGATTCATATGTATTTCTACCTTGGATGGCTCATTCCTAGACCTCTGTCTAATTCTCTGCATTTATTTGACAACATTTATTTGCTTCCTGCTGTATGTTAGACACTGCTGCCTACCATTTAGTCTTGTAACTTCTTGGAGTCTAAGCTATTTATGGTCAAACATTTCTCCTAGTATTTGCCTCCTCCACTGTTCTTATGTTTCTTTTGTGACTTTAGTCTTCAGAACCAAAGTCTTCTAAGCATACTCATCACATCTAAAATTATTTTTATAAGGAGTATCCATAACATCCACAATAAACCTCTCAGGTACACTCATCTCACTTTTTCACTTTATAACTCATTGTCCTACAGAAGGTACCATCTTCATAGAATCAGTACCAACAGAGATTTTTCTGTGGATGTCACCACAGACTATAAAAATATCCCACAAGGGTGCTCAATTTATACTTTTTTGTACCATCCAACACCTCCATCTAAAAATTGCTTTGTGAACTTAGTAGTCATTTTTTGCTCATGTTAGTCTTCAAAGACATGATGTGAAATTAGATAGTTTAAAACTACCCCAGAACTTGAAATTCTTTAATTAGAGCTTTTGCATGAACTATAATTTTTCAAATTTCATTGTTGAAAGGTGAATGTGGTCATTATCCCTTCTTTCCAACTCAATATTCAGAAATGATACAATAGTGCCTACAATAAATATGTTCTCATCAGGCATTAGATCTCCCCAACCAATCCTGATGTATCCTACTATGCCTCTTTCTTGCAAAATGATTTAGGGATATGACATACTGCCAGTAGCTTGTTATTTTCCAGGAAAGAGCAAAGCATTAGGGTGACAAGCCATTCTGACGAGAGTTGACAAATATACATCAAGGTCTGAGAAGTGTGAATTCTTTTTGACAACTGTATTATTTTTATCTCCAAGTTTTTGGGGGTAATCTTTCCTTTGGGGAGATCAAACTTTCCTTCCGTCTCTTGCTCTACATGAGACAATAGGAAAAAAATTGAACGACTTCTAAAGATTTTACCAGATATAACTTTCTTTTTACAAGTCTGTGAGATACTCTATCTAAGAAAGAATGATCCTAAGCTGTTGTGTTTTTTAAATTGTGAAAATCTATGTATCCATACACACTCAATGGTTGTGAATACACGGTGATCATCATTTCTTGTTGAGAAGATTCTCCACTTCCAAAGTCCTCGAGCCAACTTGCATTTATGCAATGGTGGGATATAGACACCATTGTCTCTTATCTAACAATAATAATGAATTTATTATTTTGTTACAATATATTTGAATTGCAAGTAGAATTGTAATTTAGGAAGAAGGCTTCTTTTTACTCACTTGGCAAGAAATAATTTCTTTCATTTTTGCATGATATTCTCTTATATAATGAGGCCATTTTAAAATCAGTATATATTTTTCTTTAGTATTCCAGTGTCATGCTGCATCTGAGGTATTTGAGATCATGTTTGAGGTCCACCAATTTTAAGTTCACATGTGATGTCACAACTAGAATTTTATTCCAAGCCACTAGTCAAAATTTACATAGCTTCTTTTATTGTGAAACATAGGGAAATACAGAGATATGAAGGACAATATGAATCTTTCAAAGATAATTACAAATAAAACACTTTTGTGGCAGTCACCCAGACAAAGAAACAGAATGTTTTCAAGTCCTCTACAGATCAAAACTCATTTCTCCTTACTGAAGCTAACACTACCTTAGCTTTTGTGATGAAAAGAACTTGAACAGGTGTTTTTAAAAGTACCTGTTCTTTGTGTGTCTCTTCATTGACTGCATAATACAAGCTTTTTGTTTGTTTCAACTTGCAAGCAGCCTTACAGGTTCAATTTTAATAATAACCAGCACTTACACTGTGAAGGCCACACACCCAGGAATAATTACTAAAACTGTGCTAAACTTTTCTGCTTCCTTGTTTACATATTCTGCTATGGGATTTCTATAAACACCCAACACAAGCATTGACTGAGATCATTTCAGGGTAATGCATTTCTCCCCAGAAGTACCCTGTTCTTCAAATTAAATTAATTGGCAAATGTGAATAAAATAAAATTTGAGAGATTATAAAAGGACAGGTATGTAAGGTGACTCACACTGTTCTAAGGTATGACTTTGAGCAATTATTTTTTATTGTAGGCCAGCTTATGTGATATTTCTTTTTCTAATTGTTCTTTAATAATAAATTATTTGAAATATGAAAAGTAGAAGAATGTAGCAATACTCATGTACTCAACAATACCTAGATGATGTCACTCATAATGATATTATATAATCAATTGTGAAAACAAGAGAAGCAACTCAAAATCATTAGCTACCTTTGTAGTTACCCTTGTGATATTCTGTCTTAGTTTAAATTGCCTCACATGCACTATTGTGAAATTTTCCTTTTGGTTATTCAGTATACTGTTTTTATAATCTATCCATATTGTTATATGTAGATCTTGTACTTTCATTTTAACTATTACAGAGTAATCCACTATAGAAATATACTGTAATTTACTTATCCATTTCCTTATTGGTGGGCTTTTATGCTGATTTGGTTCCAACATTATATTAATGAAAATCTGTAAGCAGATAGACAAATTTAAAGGAATGTTCACTGAACCACCGTAAAACATTTACCTGGATTCTATGATTAATATTTTCATATCAGATTTATTACTCTTTTTTCCTTTCATGTGTCCATTTAATTTTTTGATCTTTTGCAAATTAAGTTCCTGTTTTACTATTGAATATAATGTTGAGATCAAAACAGTTTTTGGGAGTTGGGTTGTTTGGAGATAAGGTGGTAAATAAGACTATGGAAGGTTATCATAAAGGAAATCTACTTTGATGGCATAAGTTTATATGTTGATCTTAAAGGACTGTGATGGTGGTTTCACAAATCTATACATATGGTGCAATGACATAAAGTTATACACATACACATGGTGCCAACATCAATTTCCAGGTTTTGATATAATCTTAAGGTCATACAAAGGTGCAACCATTGAGAGGAACTGGGTAACAAGACTGGGTAATGAGTACACAAGACTTCTCTGTAGTATCTTTGCAACTCCCTGTGAATCTATAATTATTTCAAAATAAAAATTGAAACAAAAAGAAAGAGCAGAAATGAAACACTTGTTTGAAGCCATTGGGCATTGTTGAGGTAGAAAAGTTTTGGTCAGAAAGTAAGTGTAACAAAAGAACCCAAAATGCTAGTTGTGGCAATGCAGAGAACTGCAAAGAACCTGGAGTCTTGGGGTCATTGTTGAGTTACAAAAGTTATGGATAATAAGATCTTTTTCTCTGTGTACTGGCAACAGTATTCTTATTGACATGTCCTTCAAGTAGACAACTTTTATACCTACTCAAAATAAAATATTTAAGAGTGAAAACAAATGTTGAGTTACAGCATTATATGTGTCTTTGTGCACAGGTGTAAATTTCTCTAGAGATGTCTAGAAGTCAAATGGCTGAACCAAAGAGGGTGGACATCTCCAACTCTAACATATAATTTATCAAAACTAGGGAGATATCCATTTAATGTAAATTGCACCAAAAATACTTTCCTCTGAAATCTTAAGAATCCAATTTTTGTAAGATGGACCTGAATTTCAGATATGACAATGAGGAAAGTAGACTGGAGGGGGAGGGGAAGCATCTTAGGGTCAGTGCAATGCAGTAGACATCTACAAATTCCTTTGACAAGTGATTGTAGAAAGTTTTGTTTCTACCAGTGGTTTAAAAATTCATTATTTACTCCTACTCGCAAAAACTGAGAATTTGATGGTTGTGAGATGATTTTTAAAAATTTGCAAAATTTTCCAAAATATTTCCAAAACACTTATAGGGGACTTGTGTTCCTTCTAGCGCACATTGCTGTTCATAATCTTTGCCCATTTTCTTCTCTTTTTTTTTCATTTTCTTTTGAATTGAGTTATTGATAAACTTTTTAGTTTTATTTGCAAATATCATCATCTATACTCTGGACTGTTTTTGTGGATCTCTATTTTTTACATTATTCTGTCTCCCTCTCAGCATCAGATCCAAACTCTAATTTATTGAAGTTTTACAATCTATTTTGACATCTTACAATTGTCTGTCCTATTCTTGTTTTCACTCAAAATTGTCTTGGCTATTCTTGGCTTCAGCATTTCTTAATGAATTTTAGGGTCTACTTGTCAAGTTTTCTAAAAACAGTCTTGAATTTGATTGAAGTTGCATGATTGTATATATTACTCTTGGACACTCCCATCTTCATTGAAGTGCATTTCCCCACCCATGTACCTGGAATACCTCTCTAAAGAATCTTCTTTTGTGTCTTCAATAAAGTGTTATATTTTGTTCCCATGAAGACTTCACAGAACTTATATTAACTCCATGGAATTTTGTTTTTGTTCACTTTTGTGTATCAGACATTAAAAATTATGCTGTCTAATATATTGTTGATGGTATTCAAATTGACAAGATTAACTTTGTTTCCCTGATTAAAAAAAAACTTAATAGTTTGTTTTACACAGATTCTTTATTATACATTTTTCAAATGTTAATAAATTTTCATACTATTCTTAGTTTGCTAATATATTTTAACAAATGAATAAATGTGAAAATACGTTCCTTATTTTTTCCTGCATCTATAGAGATGGTCATAAATTTTCTCCTTTAATCTGCTATGTGATAACTCACATTAATAGATTTTCTAATGTTACACCACGTTTAATTCTCTAAATGAAAACCTCACTTGGTTATGATGTCTATGCATTTCTTTTCACACTGCTACATTTTTTATTTGTACATGTTTATAACACATAATGACTACTTTCATTGTGGGTATTTGGTGCATGTACATGACATATCTTAATTCTTTTT
>RJWT010010228.1:0-24404 GCA_004365215.1 Cuniculus paca
AAAGATATTACAAAACATAAGATACGTTCGTTGGCCTATGGAACATAAGAGAAGAAACCAGAACAGTGATGAGCAAAGAAGACAAGGTAGAGACAATGAGGAAACTATCACTTTGATCATGACAACAATTACTAAAACTATTCCTTTTCTTTCCTCCAGAGCATGTTCTTAATGCTGTCTGCTATAAATAATGATACAACTAGAAAGGCATCTGACAAAAACAAAATTCCAGTTTTATACAAAAATTATTTTTAAAACATGTAATTTAAAACATTAGTGTTTTGTCATACTTCTGTCAGTTAAGAAAAGTTTTACAATAACGTTATTATAGCTTTACCTATTTCTGGAAGAGATGCTCCAATTTACACCCCCAACGGATAGCACTTCAAAATACCTCACATACCTGTAGCAAAATGAGTGACATGTATGACATCAGACCTTTAAATAATTTTAAAATTATATAATTTAATTATTACATCAGATTTAGAAGACAGTAATGGTGTAGTTACCAGAACCCCAATTCCTTTGGCAACAAAAGGGTACACAGAGAACTATCTTTTTTCTGAAGTTTTTTTAAAGTTTCAATGCAACTAGCAGAGTCAGGTGGTAGCATACCTTTTTACACTGAGCCAAAATTGTTTCATTCAGACAGACATGGAGACAAGTAGCTGGATTCTTAGGGTTTCACTAAATTAGCACAAAGTAGGATGTCCAGTACTGTGTGGGGCTCCAGCTTGACCTGCTGCCTGTGAGTCAGGAGCCTCCTGTCCAGAACACTTTCACAAAGATGCAGTATTCATTATCTCTACATCCTTACAATGCAAAGTAAAACTACTTCTCTTTCAAGCATGTTCCACATTATATTTCTTTACGTCATCTTTCTGATGAAATATTTGCTTAAAATTGGACATATGAGCGGAAATAACCAGAAGTCATAGTTTGAAGTGAGGCTTGCTAAGTATCAATGCCAGTAAGACTGAATTCTCTTCTCCTCTATCTCTAGTTCTGATTCTTAGAAGACACTGATCATTTCCTTACCATGTTCTATTTACAACCCCAACGAAGGCCACAATCCACCTCATGGGGCCGCTTAACCATCTGGTGTTGAGCCTCTGCTCCTCCCAAAATATCAAGGCCTACTGATGCCACTAATATCTCTCATTCTTGTTTTCTTAGAACTCCTAAACTCCACTCAAAATGTAACCCTCCAGGACTTCTCTTCTTTTCCCTTGTTGCCCTGGATAGTCTCTTCATTGCCCTTTATTCTTAATCCTTTCCCCTTTACATAAATTAACTTTACCTTTACATTGTATAATATATAGTATGGGGGGAAAAGTTGAGTTTATTAAAATTCTGAAATATTTTGTAAGCTTTTTATTCTTGAAAAGCCCATTTACAATTTCTTCTCAAAACTTGGTTATAAAGGACCCCTGCAAGGTAGGGGAGTGGGCCAGGCACCTGGGTTTCTCCTAACCTAGGTTCCTGGGAAGGCAGTGGGGTGTGTGGTGGGCTTCTTAAGATATATGAGGCTACAACGAGACTCCTCTGATGGCCGGAAGTGGGTTCACGGGAGTGTGGCTGGCTGCTTCTCCTATCCCGCGCTGGTTACTATCCTTGATGGCAGCTGGCAGGCTCTGGAAGTAGCCTTTCAATCATTTCTCCAGCCTCATCTTTCACCATTTCTTTTGCCATTTTCTTGGAACTCCTGGCTTTCTCCATCCCCTGACCTATGATGACTCCTCTTCCAGGAACATCCTTCCCCTCTGACCCACTTCATTTTCTCATTGCAATGACTATTTGCTATCTTTTCAAACTCAAATCAGCTTCTATCTCCTCTAGGAAACCTGCCTTGATCATTATATTCTCACAGTTCTCCTACTAGGAGCATGCATTATATTCTGGCCATGCTCATTTTTGCAGACCCTACATGTCTTAGTTAATTTTCTCTTTGCTGGGACAAAATATCAAATGCCTAAATTTAAGGGAGGAGAAGTTTATTTAGTGCACAGTTGGTAGATGTTTCTGTCCATAATCAGCTGGCTCCAAGGCAGCATGCCATGGCTGAGGGGCACCCATTCATAGTGGTGGAAGACAGCAAAAGCAACAAGAGCAAATAGGGGGAAAGTAAGCCTGTCTGTTATGGGCCTTGGCAAAAAGAACTATGGGACAGGCATGTCTATCTTTATAACTTTCCTCAAAACTTTTGAGAAAGTAGATGATGCAGTGTTAAGGTTTGTGTCTGGATGTCTCCCTAAAGCCTCATGAAATCATGGGGGCAGCCTCTTTGGAGGCAGCTGGATCTAGAGTTTGTGATTAATTCATTGTCTAGTGCTTGGATTGGGGGTGTGAGTGCCCTAGGGTGGGTAGCCTGCATACAATATAAGGGAGGGAAAGAAGTTTGTACTATCTTCCTGGATAATGCTTTACTTACCATGACCTTTAGTCACAAATTAGGAAAAACCCTATTTCAAATTATCCAGTAAAGGAGTGGGCCATTTCCTGCTGTATGCTGATATGGAGCATGAGTGATTGGCCAGAAAGATGGAAAAAGGAATCCTTTATGAGGAAAAGACTGAACGCAGATGTTTTATGACCCTATAGTCATATAATCATGTTATGTAGTAACAATAGACTATATTTCTGACTAATTTTAGAACTGCCTCATACTTACAGGGTTCTAAGTACAAAACAATATATACAAAGTTTTTAAATTTTTCGTTTGATTTAGTGTTAGAACTACATGACTTTGATATTAGGGGCAAAGGAAAAGAAATGAGAAGCAAGGAGGATTTTATATTAATTTCATTAAATGGTTCAAAAGACTTTCTTAGGCATTAATCAATTGTTTCAGGACAATAACTTGATGACTTAAGAATAAGTAAATCTAAAGCATATGGATTAAATCTTCCTTGAAGTACACTAGGGTTTAAAAGAAAGGAAAAAACCATTTGGCAAAATCTAATCATCCTTTGCCAAACCTAATGTGCTTAAGAAATAATTTTAGCTGTTTTGCCAAACCCCAAATGCCACTGTGTTCTTCCATCCCACCCAGAGCTCCAAAAGTGTGAAGCTAATGCATCTACTCAGGATTCCAAATAAGCCTGGACATCTGGGGGAAAACCAAACCGCCTCACTTAGAGTTTTCAAAGAGATCCCTCAACATTTGTAGACATAGATCTTCTAATTGAATGTTCCTTAGATTGACATCTCTTCCTTGATCTGTTAAATCTCTCAGAATTTTTTTTAAAGTTGTCCCATAAGTTTCCTGTGAAATTATTTTGAATCTAAAGTGAAGATATTTAGAGCAGAAAAAGTACTTTTAAATAAACTTTACCAAAAGTGTTGCAAAGTCTTCCTAATGAAGTCTTCACCACTGTGTGTGTTTTCCTTCTGTATGTGTTCATAGTGCTGTCTACCTGGACAATCAGTTTTACTCCAATCATCTCTGAACTCAATTAAATTTACAAATGAAGATTCCAAGAAGAAATCCTTAGGGGCCTGAATCAGATCAAGACTGAGCCAGTAAACAAAACCTTTGAAAACCCAATATAGAATGTTTTGGTACACGAGTGGTACAGACGAGTCTTTTCACCCTGCAAGTGACTTACTTTTGAACAATAAGTTCAGTTATGTTGAACTTGTACATAAAGGGTGCTTCTTCATAGGAGGTTGCTAATACATATCTGCCTGGAAGACTTTTGCATTTGCAGAATGACATTTTCCCACCTAATAGTCAGGAATCAAAGCGGCACACCTCTGAAGCACACAGTGTTATTAGTTTCCTGGGAAACTAAACACAGAAACTCTTTATTCTGGGGTTAAAGCAGCTGGCTTTCTGTTTTACAGTTTTACAATTCTTTTTTTTTTTTTTTTTTTTTTGCAGCACCGGGGATTGAACTCACAACCTTGCGCTTGCTGGGCAGGCGCTTAGACCACTGAGCTAGATCCCCAGCCCTTACAGTTTTACAATTCTTTTATTTTTTAATTGTAAATTAAGTATCCTGAAATGTTTTAAAGTAGTTCATAGTATCACATCCAAAGTATTTATCATTTGTTGAAATTTTGATGAGAAACCCCAGAAATCCTAAATCATCAGAAATACACTAAATTTTTTTAATCATTTTTGGTTGAAAATTTTATTTCCCCAGAATTTAAGGTTGTTTAAAAAATATGTTACTCAGTAAAGTAATGCATTTTCATTTTCTTTTAAATTCAGTTATGAAATGACTGATTCTGACTTGTTTGTTAGAGGTTAGCTTCCTAAAAGAATAGTTCCATATATGTTGTCCAATCTTGTGCTACAAAAGTGAACCTTGCTGGAAATATGACAACTCCCTGCCTCCACCCCAGGACAATTGCTTCCAATGACAGACGCTGCCCTAGAGTAGAAATAAGAGATCAGCAACAAGATCTTGGATGCTGTCTTGACAGGGATCATTTGGTTCCAAAGAAGGGGAAATTTCACATTAGCTCAAATAGACAAGGAGCAATTGAAAGAATACAGTAGAGTTTTCATAGAGCCCATATGCAGAAAATGTTTCCTAAAAATACAGATTGCCATATAGATAGTTATTTTTCCTAAGGAAACAAATAAACTCTTTTCTCATTTGCTCTGACTTCCTCATTTTCCCTCCTTGCCACCACGGACTAGCTTTCTTATGTTTGCTTGTCATAACCGAATATAGTTATGGGTCCTACAAGGGTTACCAAGGTTTACCATCACCAAAAGACCAATTCTCAGAGAAGAAAACTAATAATAACCATGGCCTACCCAGCCCATAAACTGGAATTAATTGCTCCTGATTATACAGTGTCTCAATTGTACTACATCACATGATTAGATATACAGTGTTCAAAGGGTAACTATAGTCATAATCTTTTATTTTATCAAATTTTATCAATCTGAGATTCCATCTTTAGATGGATATGGGCATTAGTTTTCTCTAGCTGCATAACAAATTACTCTAAAAGGTAATTTTTAAAACTATAATTTTTTTTTTTTACTTCACAGTTTCCTTCTGGGATCCTATTTCACAGTCTAACATGACATTGTAATCAAAATGTCATTCAGAGTATTAGACTAAAAACTTGTGTTGCACTTTAGAACAAGAATGACCCCCCCCCAAACTTTCATGCATTCATAGGAGAAGCTTCTGGAAGGTGATTGGATCACGGAGGTACTATAGCTGACTTGCTGTTAGAAAGTCGGGGTCTGATTGGAAGCATGTTACTGAAGGCATGACCTGAGTGGGTATCTGTCCCTGTTTTGCTCCTCCTCTCTCTGCTGTCTGGTTGCCATGGCATGAGTAGCTTTCCTTCACCAGACCTTCCACCAATCCTTTCCTGCCTTGGAGCCAGTTGGCTATGGACTGAATAAGCACAAACCAAAATAAACATCTCCTTTTTTATTTATTTATTTTCTAATTTTTTTGAGACAGGGTCTCACCATGCAGTTCAGGCTGGCCTTGGGCTCACTTTGTAGCCCAGGCTGGTCCTTTTTTAAACTATAATGTAAGTATTGTGTCTCAGCAATGAGAATGTGGCTACAACAATTTGATATACAGGAAGATCTGCCTATGAGGTATATCATTCACACAGCCTTTGACAGGAGTCCTCACTTGCTTTCTGGCTGTTGGAAAATTCTCTGTCATATGGACCTCTTTATAAGGCTATCTTCATGACTCAAGAATAGAATGAGGGGTTAACAAGAAAGCCATGAAGTTCAATATGATCTAGTCTCAAACAATCACGCATCATCTCTTCTACCATATTTTATTCATGAGAAGCAAGTCACTGTGCCTGGCTCACAATGAAGATAAATAGAATTAGATTTGACTTTTTGAATGAGTAGTCTTAGAAAATTTTTGACATATTTTAAGACCACTACATCAGAAGATCCGTTTCTACCCTCTTATGCAAACTCTCTTTGTATCACAAACGCCGAAAGGACATAAAACAGACGGTCCAGGTAAGATCTAGACCCAAGTTGTAAGAATTCTGGTCACACAAGCTATGGCTATTTGTGCTTCCCAAGGCTTTGTAGAAGCACTGCTGTGTGTTAGCCTTGGAACCGCTGAACCACACAGCAACAGCTCCTCTCACTGCCCCACATCTCCATGTGACCACAACTCTGCTCCTTCAACTTTGATTACTGTACTTAATTACTGTACTCGGTTTCATGAAATTTTGCTTCCTCTTAGTCCCTCACACACTTTTAACTCCAAGAATCCCTGTGTCATATGCTCTGCTTCCTCGGGTGTCCTCTGCTCACCCACAGAACTCTCAACTATTGTTTGCCATAGCAGCTCTTGAGATTTATAGAGGGAAGTGAGACTTTGTCACAATCTCTGAAGTGAAAAGTGATCATTCCAATCCCTTCATGGAAGATTTCGCCTCATTATATGCATCAATTTCTGGAGACAGAGAAATACAAGAGAGTGAAAGAGAGAGAGAGTGAAAGAGATGAAGAAAGAGGATAAGGGGAAGGGAAAGAGGAAGAGGGGAAAAGAAGAGGAAGTGGAGGGAGAGAGGAGGGGAGGGAAAAGGAGGGAAGGGAAAGACGAGAGCAGAGAAGAGAAAAAGAGAAAGAAGAAAAGGAGGGTAAAAATTTTCCATGAGAGCTTTGGGCTGTGGTAGTCATAAATAAAAAAATATTCTGCCTGACTATGATCACAACAAAGTATAAACTCCCTGTATATTTCTAACTAAAGTCTACAGGGAGTGACACACAGCAAGTATCTCAGGACCCGCAATAAAGAAATAAATAAAATCAGTTTCGAGGAAAACTTCTACTGAGCTAGGTAACATTTTGTTCTTGGATAAAAGTGGTAAATCTTCTTTTGTTTCAATGACAGATGGCTGGCATTGTTAACTTGTATCTTTGCAAAATCCCACATAGTCCAGAGTGAAAGAAAAGAATCAAACACAGAGGTCAGCACCTAAATCTTTTTCAGCCAGACAGGAGTTAGATTTAAAGTTCTTTGTTAGAGATACTCTGTGAGTCATGAACAGGTGCAAGACTTTCTCACTGCAGGGATGCAGCTTTTGTACTCCTGTTGAAATTTACTGGTCAGCCTCAGTTTACCTGATTTAGGAATTATTTCCCAAAGTGACCATGAGAAAAAAAAACTTAACTCATAGAATTGATTTGAGTCCAGGAAAGAATTTAGGAATCATCTACTTCAGTTATTTTATTTCAGGAAAAATAATTACTCTACTAAAGATGTTGCTATTGGCCATGAACATGAACTCATGACTCTACAAAACCACTCTTTACATTTTGTTTCACATATTGGCCAGTTAACTGTCCTGGTTTGTCTGAAACAGAGCGTTTTCCCAAGACATGCGACTGTCAGTGCTAAAATCAGGAAAGTCAGAAGAAAAGTGATAATCACCCTATTAACACGTTGCATTAGTTATCAACTGCTATGTGGCAAATTACCCCCAAAATATAATGGCTTAAAACAATGAGTACACATATTTATTTTTCAGTTCCTGATTGCTGTAATTCAGGAACAGATGACTGGTTCAACCTCAGGATTCCTCGCAATCTTGCAGTCAGTCAAGTGCCAGTTAGAGCTACTGCCAGCTGAAGGATTGACTGGCAATGAAAGATTCATTTTAAAGATGGATCCGTAGTACAATTGTTGGCTAAGTTAGCTCAGTTCTTCACTACATGGATCTCTTTTCATAACATGGCACCAGCTTTACCCCAGGACAAATGAACCAAAATAGAAATAGACTCAACAATGTTTTTCCTTGTCTAACAGTCACTTGTCACCTCTTCTACTGATCACACTGATACCATACCCCAGTGTAGTGTATGAAAAGACAGCAAAAACAATGACCCAACAAATGAACCTAGAGTCCAAGAAGAGTAGCAAAGATGTTTACATTGGAGGGATGTGGCATCAGGTGAGAGATTGGTTTTATGTATGAAAAATGAATCAAATAAGTAAACATATTTAGGATAATGAGAACCAGGATGTTCAGTATTATGAAAAGGAGTTGTAAACATAGGAACTAACAAAATGAGATTGAATCCTACGGTTTGGGGTTTAAATTGTAGATATAATGAAGTTGGAGACATAATTATAAACTCATGACTTGAGTCATAAATATATTTATAAAAATATTTATAAATGGAAAGGTATATATATTTACATATGGAAAGATATAGAAAGATATATATGTATGTACATATATATGTAGAAAGAGAGAGAGCAAGCCTTGAGTATAAATAATTAGTACAAATAATAACAATAAATACCATTCCCCACTGAAAGGAAACCAGGCTCTGTGAAGAAACAACTGATTTTAAGATTACAACTGAAAAAGTGTAAGATGCACTTGGAATATTCTCTTATGTCAGCAATTAAAAAATGCCCAAAGCATAACGCAGATATGTCCAAAAGACATGAAAATCAGATGAAAGAGGCTCCCACTGGCTAAATATGGGCTGAGTTTATATCATGATAAATAGTGTTAGTAATGAATTTTAACCTACTATTTTTTAAGAAAATAGAAACTCATATGTATGGATACATGTACATACACAGAAAAATTATTAAGCAGCAAGTATTACATTATCTCAAATATCTCTCAAAAATTCACATTAACTACAAAGAGAATATATGATATAAATGTGCCCCTTGTGAGATTAGTGCCTTTATGACAGGAACTGGAAGGATCCCTTTCATCCCTTTTACTATGTGAGGTCACAGGGAGTCTCTGTCTGTGAAGAACAGGCCCTCACCAGGCACTGAATCTGCTGGCACCTCGGTGTTGGGCTTTCCAGCCTTTAAAATTATGAATAGAGTTTTTTTGTTTATAAATCATATTTCCCAAGGCAAGGGATGTAGCTCAGCGGCACGGCGCCTGCCTGGCAAGCCTGAGGTCATGAGTTCGATTCCCAGTACAAGACAAAAAAATTATATTATCCAGTCTAAGGTATCTCATCAGGAAATGACTAAAATGGGGGAAAAAGAGTAGCTTTGTAGTAAGGTGGTAGATACCACCTTACTAAAGTAATGAATACTAATGCCAACAATAATGAATAATAAGATAAACCAAAATCATGTTCCGTGTGACACGATGCCAAGGTAAGAACTCTATCATTTCCATGATGTTCCACTGTTATCTAATCTTAACTGAATCATGGGAAATATCTGATAAACTAGGAATATTTTACCAAAAAACTAAAACCAAAAATCAAAACTTAGCCAGTCAAGTGTGTCAAGGTCATAGGAGCTAAGGAAATACTGAAGAGCTGTTCCACGACAAAAGAGAGTGAGGAAACACAGTAACTGAAGGCAACCTCTCATTCAGGGCTGATCGTTTTCACATAAAAGACTCGGTGGAATTGGCAAAACTGTAGTGGAGTTCAAGGATTAGGCAGTAATCTAAGCTAACTTTCCAACTCTGTGTTGTGTTATATTGAGAAATGCCTTTGTTCTTTGGAAAACAGAACAAAGTATATGGAGGTAATAAGACATCTTAGTCTCAAATGGCTCAGAAAATAAAAGATCTTTATATTTTCCTTGAAACATCATAAGTTAATATTCTTTTCAAATAAAATGATTTTTTAAAGTGAAACTTTTTCATCTAGTCTTTTTATTTCACTTCTATTTTGCCTGATTTCTTTATTATCATATTGAAAACCATGTCAATTTCTGGTATTCTTAGGCGATGGGGAAGTACACTTATTTATTCATCCACTGAATAAACATGTATTGATCACCCATTATGCCCCAAGAAACTTGCTGAACACTGAAGATCTAACTGTAAACAAGACGTAGCACCTGCCTCCAAGGCTACTGGGAAGACAGACTAATAAACAGATTATGTGTAATATGACAAGCGCTTACCTTGGAAAATGCCAAGTGTTATGAGACAACAAAGGAGATTCATCGTAGGACGTGTTTTCAAGCATAATTTTCTAAGGAAAGTGGTGTAAAAGCTGAAATCTGAAGGAAAACTAAGAATTACCCAGAAGGAAAGTTCACAGGTATTTTCTTGCAGAGAAATAGCATGCAGAAAGGAACTGGAAGGGAAAGAAGGAACGTGGCCTACTGTAGATACTGCAAACAGCTAAGAATAACTGAAGCAGAAAGCAAGCCAAGGGAAGATCGAGAGATGAGCTTGAGAGAATGCATCTCCAAGGATGAACTTTTGGATCTGCTGAGTGCCACCAGCACTTGTCACACGGGTATCATCCACGACGTTATCACAGGCCCTGGGACTCTTTTGGGTGCACAAAACTTACTACACCCAAAACTTTCCAAGAAAATGTCTCCAAAGAAAGTATAGTTTAGCTGCTCCAGGACTGTTTGATATTAGCAAAGAGAAGCACATCATTTGCAACAACTTCCTTGACAATGTTAACTTTCTTAGCCAAGTTTAGGCAAGTCTTTTTGAAAAGAGTTACTGGCATATTTGCTTGCATATAATCTTTCATCCCTGGATAGAAAGATATTTACAAATGATGTCAGGCAAAATAGAATTGGATATACTTACTTTTCCTAAAATACTTACTGTATTCTAAACAGCCCATCACAGTACATTTCTCCTTGGCAACCCTGTGGTTCCCTGAATACACGCATCCAATTTCCCTGGTGATTGCCATTGCACTGTGGCCTGTTTTCACTTTGGGTGGCAGGCTTGAGCTCAGTTCTTTGCTGTTCATCCAATTCCAGAACTCCTGGGCAAAGAACTCCTCCAGATTAACCATGAGCTTTATTTTTAGTGTAAAGGATGTTTGCTTGACAGAACAATTACTTCATGTAATTAGAGTCATTAGAAATGGGAATGAGACAGTACTTGGTGAACTGATCCCTCCATCTGGTTAGAGTAAGATTATTCCCTGTGACAGACTGTCTATACTCAACTGTACAAACTGAATGAAGTGAAACCCAGACCATCTGTGCATGGAGCCTCTTTTGAGAGGTTAGTTCAGACCCCTGGATAAGAACCCGCATCAAGTAGTGAAATTTGTAGCATCTGACGTTGTCATGGTGTGTCCATCCAGCAGTTTATAGGATCCATGGCCAGATGATACACAAAACATCTTGAGTTTCTTCCAGTTCAGTCTAAAGCAGGTCATTCATTTGTTTTTGGCTTTTTCTCTTCACTGTCTAAGCCATATGATGCCTATTCAGGTCTTTGCAACTCTGTTACTTAAATTGTCAGTATAAAAGGAGTTAAAGCTAATAATAACAACAACAGCAACAACAATAACATTGCTTATTATTTATTACATTCCAGGATTTTTCCCAGATTATTTATATTATTTAAGATCTTCCTAAGTCTGCATGGTAGTTACTACCCTTATTTTATAGTTAGGAAATGGAAACTCAGAGAATTTAAGGAACTATTCTAAGATAAAACAGAATACAACAAAGTCTGCAAAAGTTGTGCATAGTACTGAAAATATTCATAAATGAAAGATATCGATTCTAGAGGCCAGACGAGAGAAGCATTTGAGGTGTTTTGCATGTTGTCTGTTCACAGATAAAAGGAGAAAATTCTTGTAGAGGTCTAAGTGGAAGGTTGTGGACAGGATTTCCATTCAAGAAGAATAAAGATACTGGTACAACTGAGACTTAGAAGATTCCTGGATCATCCTATCCTGGTTCAGCTACTGCCACTATACTTATCTATTTTTTTTTTTCGTGAGTGTGCTCCACTGATATGCTCTAGGTCTGGTTATTGGGACACAGCTGTGATAAGCTTATAAAACATGAATGACTAGAGGATCAAACATTTATGCAGAGTAGATGAAAAACAAAAGGAATGAGAGATAAAGCGACCAGAGTCAGACCACTATCTGCTCGTTCCCTTGTCTTTCTCTAGAGTCCCTAAAAGTAGCTGGACTCTAAAAAGTTTTTTTTAAGTCATATTAAGAGATCATCTATGAATTCATAATAACTGATCCCAATAGAGCCCTTGCTTGCACACAACAATGCTCTCATCTCTGATTTCCTGTCACACTTCTACTACCAACCTAAGCCATTTCCATTAGTGTGACATCAGTGTCCCATGGAGAGGAACACCATCAGCTGAACTACTTTAACTTTTTGTCTCTCCACCTCAAAACTCTTCCACAGTCACATGCTTCTTTCCATGGAAAATCTGTTAGAGCTAGGCATGATAGTGCATGGCTGTAATCTCAGCACTCAGGAGGCTGAGGCAGGAGGATGTCATGGCTAGCCTGTGCTACACAGTGAGTTCAAGGCCAACATAAACTACTTAGCGAGATTCTACCTCAAACAATGACAAAAAACTCTGTTTTATTCTTTTCACATTATCTTTTTCTTCCCTCCTGTCTCAGATAAAGAGGATCAGGTTTCTCAACCTCCATTTTTATTATTACTGTACTCCCATTTTTCCTTTCTTTCTTCTTATTTTCTTAATTGTTCTTGCTCCTCCTTAGTCTCCAATCTCTCCCTCTTTACTTTCTCTCAATCTACAAACATATTTCCATTTATAATTTTAATAATTCAACATAATTTTATTTTACATAAATTTTAAAATATATATTTAAAGTCACATAGGAAATTTATAAATTCTCATTACCCTCTTATTCCTTTCCACAGCCATCATGTTTCACCTTCCTCTCTCTGCCAAAAATCTAAAAATAAAACTAGTCTAAATTTAATGTTTCCAATTGCTCACTCCTACTCACGCCTTTAAGTCCTTATAATTTGGTTTGTGTGTCCCCACACTTCACTGAGGTAACTCCTGAAATTCCACAGCAGCCACCAAATTCAGGGGACTCACCATTTTCCTTGACTCCTTCTAAAAATCCAAATCAGGCAAGGTCCTCTGGTCAGTCATTTGAACTCTGTGTTGTAACACATTTCTGGTTTTTTCTTTTTTTTTTTTTTTTAGTTTCCTAAGTCAAAAATCTAGTATCTCTTATTCCTGTAGTCCTTGAGTCACCAACATCTGTTTATCCCATGGTCATTGTAACTCTTGAAATCCTTCATTCATAAGGACACTATAGTTATTTGTTCTCTTCGGTGCTCACCTAGATTATTGCTATAGCCTCCTAATTGCACTGCTGTTTCTTGTCTTGGTCTCTAGTAATTCATTACTTTAAATGTTGCTGTAATGATCATTGAATTATGTAAAGTATTCTCTACTCTTCCCTCATTAAATCCTTTACAGATATCTCATAGCCTTTGGGAGCTCTTGAGCATGGCACATCAGGAACTTTACAACAGGTCTGTGACACCCAGTTTGGCCCAGTCTCATTTACACTCTTCCTTGCCCACTTTTTATACAATTCTCTGAAAAGGCCATACTCACTTAGATCCCTGACCCTTTTTACACACTGTTTCCTCTACCTGAAGTTCTCTCCACAATTTTGCTACCAAATGATTCACATCTTTCCCTAAGAGTTACATCAGGCATTGCATCAAATTGACTCCCATCCTTCAATCCTGGAGTCTGGAAGTCGAAGTGTCAATCCTACATACACCCATGGTATCCCTGGATACCTCTATCCTGATAATGCCCCCCGAATTCTGGCCATTATACAGACTAGCAGTCAACAGCATGATTAATTGGTAACAATTATACAAAGTAAATTTTAGAAGAGATTTAATGAATGACAGTTTTGAAATCATGGTCTAAAATTAGCAGAAGATGTAAAATTAAAATTTCCATCTATTAAAGCTAAACTCTTTTGGTAGGAAAGCAGGAGAGAGATTACTGAGTGCATATTTATGATTATCTTCTTAAGGGAAGCAAAGAAGGCTAGAAGATTTGATCTAAAAATCTAGACTACTGTGAAGTGAGTATATATTTCCTATAGTAATGTATGATTCTGTGTGAATGACTTTAATGTATGTTTATTTTATTATTACACTTTATGCAAATTTACAAAGTACAGAGTTCCTTGTAATAGCTTCTTCCCACAAAATAGACCTCTGCTATAGGCTCTTCTGAATAAAAGAGATCTCAGATATATGTACATAGTGACTACTTGCTGAACAAACTTATGTTGGAATTTTTATTCCAGTACACAAGAATATAGGGACACCAGCTGAAAGTGATCTGTCCTTTTTGTTGCTGTTTTTGTACCAGGGATCAAACTCAGGACCTTGCACTTACTGGGAAAGCGCTTCAGCCACTGAGCTAAATCTCTGGGCCATGATCTGTCCTTTTATTACAACAAATGTAATGTTTTTTATATGTCCCTGCTATTCATAGCATAATAATGGGTATATAGAAGGGGACAGAAAATGCTTAGTGTTTGCTTGATTTCAAGTAGAACTCGAACAAAAAAAATATGCATTTTCTCAGTTGTAAACACAAACAGAAACATCAGAGGAATAGATTTCAGGAATAAGTTTTGACTGCAGAAATATTGTATTTGTAATGTCAATAAGATGTGCAGGTGAAGATACTGTGGAAATCAGTGTGGAGATTTCTCAAAAAACTAGTATTAGAGGTTGCATTCCACCCAACTATTCCCCTTTTGGGTATCTTCCCAGAAGAATTAAAAACATCATACCACAGTGATATATGTGCACCCATGATATAGCAGCATAGTTTGTAATAGCTAAATCTTGGAAATGACCCAAATGCCCGTCAACCAAGGAATGGATAAAAAAGATGTGATATTTTTATACAATAGTATAAAGAAGGATAAACTTGAGTCTTTTATACGAAAATGGATGCAACTTGAGACCATACTCATAAGTGAAATAAATCAAACTCACATGTGTAAACATCATTTTGTCTCCCTGGTGTGAGACTCTGAAAGAGTAAATAAGGTCTAAAGTGTACAATAAATGTTATGAAATTGGAAGAAATTATTCAAAAGGAAAAAGGAACTATTATGTGTAAAGGGGGAAAGGACAATAGAGAAAAGGGAAAAAATGCAAGTCAGTTATATTATTAGTGTTTCTTTGTTCATTAAAAAGGAAGGTTTGCACTAATCTTGATTGGAGAAATTTTTATGCCCATGTCTTGTACCCTGAGCAACTACTTTAAAGATAACAATATGTAATGTATTAACTATTGCCATTCTCCTATTATTTTGTTATGAAATTTTGTTTTACCTTTTTTCCATAAAATTTTAAAAAAAGATGTGCAGGTAAAGGTATCAGAGGCATATATTTAGGTAGTATTTGTTAAGAGATGATATGTTAAAAAGTCCTACGCATGAGTGAGATTGATGAAGACAAAAATACACAGGATCCCAAATTTTTTGACATCGAGCATATATAAATGTACGTGTTCCATGGAAATTTTGTCATGTAATACTATTTAAAAGCATGTTCCTAAAACAAGTACTATCAAGGGAATATTAACAGCATAATGGTTTGTGCTTAATGAAAATTTACCACTCTATTAAAGACCAACTTTAACTTATGGATTGAAATTGAAGCTCTAAATTTTGAATTTTGACCTTTTCCCAGTGTATCAATATGTGGTACAATAGTCTTCTGGGATGCAGGACAGCAACAGTGAGCCTGAGTCAACAGTGAGCAACAGTCAACCACACGGTCATGAGGATAAGTTGAGGCCATCGCCAAATGAGGGATACTCTACAGTATACACAATGCTGTATTATCTTAGCCACTTTGGTCATTGCTGGATAAGTTCTCCCACAATTTACAAGAAAGGTTTATTTTGGTGCATGGTTTAGAAGTTTCAGTCCTTGCATGGTCAACAGGCACCAGACAGAAGTAACATGGCAGAAGGGGCTGGCTGTTCACTTCATTACATTCAGGAAGCAGAGTCATGAGAGGAGCCAAGAACAAAAAATGCAGCATTCCAGGCAATGCCCCTGCAGACCCACTCCTAACAGCAAGTCAGCTCAAAGCCCCATAATCCAATCACCTTCCATGAGTATCAACTATGAGTACATGAGGAACATGTAGACATAAGCCGCAACATAAGCTATGATATTCAATAATTTCATGAGGCTCTAACTCCCTTGTAAACCAAGGAGCAACCGCCAGTATGTTTTTTTCTATAGAAATGTACACAGATGGAATAATGCCTTTTCCACATTAACATTCATCTACATAAATTTCTTTTTCTTTCTCACAATTTCACAGATAGGAAACTTATTCCTCAGCATATGATTTTCTTCCTGTCTTTATTAAGATTTTTTTTTTCATACAAAGTAGGCTTGACTTCTCTTTGGCATATCTGAACTGCCAGCACCATTGATACTATGGTTTAGGACCAATATAAAGTCAAATAAGGCTACCTGAAAACAAGCACTATGATACCGAAACTACCTGATAACCAAGACAGTTGCTCAGCAACTAACAGACATGGAGCACAGACAACAGGAATGGATGGAAGGATGATTCATGAGCTGGGTGAATCTGAGTAGGACAATGGGAGAATCAATGTTAATAAAATAGCACAAAATCCCTAATTTCTGAATTACTTATTGTTTGAATTTTGTATTTAGTACTTTCTGACTATAGTTGACCAGAGATGAGGGGGGACTACTGTAATTACTAATGTTTATTGAATGCTTTGTACTATACTTTCTACTAATCATTTTGCCTAACAATACGGTTGTGTTAAAATGAGCCAAATCCTTAGACTCCCACTGAGATACCTCCAATTATACCATAAGTTACCACAGTCACATATAGAAATAGGAAGAAAATTATAATATAAAATATTCATTCCTTCCTTTGTCATACTAAGTAGTAAGCCTACATGCAGAAATCACAGTGACTTCTCCACAAAAATGATGTCAAGGAAGTTAGAAAAAGAGCTCTTCCCGTCTGGAAAAACTCTTTCAACATTTTTTCTTTCTTTCTTTGCAGGTTATCTATGAAAAGAGATCTGCTTTTCTATGCTTCAAACAGAAGTTTACCATCAGGCTGTTTGCTAGGTCAGGATAATTTGTGTGGCTTGGCAAATCTTTAAAATATTTTTTTGCCAAAACCTCACTCAAGTCATGACATTGGTATAGATGTGCCCCCACTGCTCAGCAGGCTCCGTGAGGCATGCCCTTGCAACCGGGGAGAGTGAGCAGCAGTATTAGGTCAGGCCTATGTTGACTGACACTCTTTTGCAAATGGGAAGACAACATCTCAAATATTTTCATATAGCTCTTTCTTGCAGTTAAAAACATAAAACACTTCTGTAATCCCATAATTAGAGTTGGCATGTTTCTTTTTCTTCTAAAATGTCAAAATCTTGGAATCCCTGAGATCATCGGGAAAACACAGTACACAAAAATAACATGATAAATGTTCTTTATCTTCAAAATAAACATATTGCATGGAAACCATTCTAAATGGAAAAACACACATGCTGCCTTCCGGTATCCCTGAACATCCCACTGAGGTTAAACACTGATAGATTATATATTATTATGAAAAGACACAAAAGGAAGTTCATAATTCAGTGTCATAATTTAATGTAATTCTGTTAGAATGCTGTCTTCTCTTGATATAATGGCAATTTATGAAACTATTAAAAAAGAGCAAGCAAGTTCTGTATATCCTTGATATGGGAATATCTCTAAATATATGACTTTATATATATATATATATATATATATATATATATATATACATTAATACAATTTTATTTTGAAGAAGAAATGTTAAAGACATTCTTATTTATTATTTCTTAAAGTAATTCTGGAAAAAAAAAAAGAAACCATGGATAGAGGATACAGTAGAAAAAGGGCAGAAAATAAGAAAGAAAAAAAGGCTAACATTTTACCATATAATTCGCTATGCTTTGTTAGAGTTTGTAGACTGTAAATGAACTACTTTTTCAAAAAAATAATTAAAAAGTTTTCATGCCAGTTTTCACACACACAAAAAATGGAGTAAATGTACCTTTCTTTATTCCTCCCATTCAGAGGAACTAAAAACTCCAGAAATTCCATGTAAAATGAATTTGAGAAGGCTCTGGGAGATAGAAAGAAGACAGACCATTCAGGGTGGAGACCATTCAGAGGATCTTGGACTCTACATAAACCAGGTAAAAACAAGGCGCATCTCCTAACCCTCACTGGAGTGGTATCCAAGGAGGCATAGTGCAGAGTCAGGACTTCCACTATGCACCAGTATTAAAAAGGCTAAATTCCTCATCATCTCTCCCCATAGTATCTCACACAAATCACTCATGTCAGTGGAGGACTTTATAGAGTAATAGTGAAGTCCCTTACTTTCTCCAAGCCAGGGTGGTATCACAGTGACCTAGTAGCAAGCTTGCACTACCACACCTACCAAGCAATAACAACAAGCCCTTCCACACCAGGTGTTAGTAATTCCTAAATTCCACACCAGGCATAATTAGGTGGTGCCCCTCTTTTCCTACCAGAAGTCTGTCAAAAATGCCTGCTAGCCAGGCATAATGGTACATGCCTATAATTCCAGCACTTGGGAGGCCAAGGCAGGAGGATTACCTGCCAACTCAAGGCCAGCCTGAACTACTCATGAGACTCTGTCTCAAAAAACAAAACAAAAGAAAAAAGAGCTACTAAAACACAAAACATAAAGTACAATACAGATTGCAAAACATAATACCCAAAATGTCCTCATTTCAGATGAAAATTACTCTTAACACAAATAACAAAAAAGATCATAAACTGAGAAAAGATGCCAACACCACAATGACACACATGTTAGAAGTACTTGACAAGGACAAACCAGATATCATTAAAGGGCTTCAATAAGCAATAATGAACATGCCGGAAACAAAAGAGAAGCTAGGTCTCAACAAAAATATCAAAAGTTATAGTAAATATATTTCAAGGCAACAAAAAGAAAAATTTGAAGCTAATAAATACAATAGTGAAATGAAACACATGCATACACAGTGAATGGGCTTTGCACAATGAAGAGGAAAGAAAGACATTGACCGTAATAGAACAAAATAAAAACACCAAAAAAAAAAAAACATAAAATAAACTGGAAAAAATAAAAAGAATGTTAGGAATAGGTGTGACTACAACAAAACATTCAACATTTCTCTCACTGACTTTAAGGAGGAGAAAAAAGGGTAGGTATGATAAAATATTCAAAGGAATAATGAGAAATTTTCCCAAATTTGGCAACAGATATACTCATACAGATTCCAGAAGCTGAACAAATCTCAAACGTTGTTGAATAAACAAAGGAAACTACAAGAGCCATCAGAATCAAACTCCTGAAACTAAAGTTCAAAATCTTGAAAGCAGAAAGCAAGATACACTATCTAAAAGAGAAAAAAAATATTCAGGCAGTAGATTTGCTTTCTAGAAACACTGGAGTCTGATGTTATAGAATAGACTTAGATTTTTTCGTTGTTGTTCTGAAATTAAAGTACAGTCAGCCCAGAATTCCATTTATGATGCAATTGTCTTTTAAGAATGAAAGAGAAGTGCTGGATATGTAGCTCAGCAGTAGCACACTCGCCAAGCTGTGTGAGGCGTGGGGTTTGCTACCTAGCACTATTAAAAAAATAAAGGAGTGAACATTAAAAAGAAACCCAGGCAGTTTCAGATGAACAAAAACTAAGAATTTGGCAACAGCAAAAGTATTCTAAATGATTATCCTAAAGAAATCCTCTAACAGAAACAAAATTATAGAAGAATCTTGAGGTCCGTGGTAGAACACTTACCTAGGATGCACAAGACCTTGGATTCAATTTCCAATCACCTTGAAAACAAAAATCAAAAAGAAAGGAATAAAGAGCATGCAAAGAGCAAAACTTTGGATAAATACAATCAACTTTCATCCTCTTCTTCAGTTTTTAAAATTATGTTTGACATTTAATACAAAAGTTATACTCTTGTCCAATAGGATGCTTGATATGTTTAGAGCATGTATGAAACACGGTTATGTTAGAAGTAGGAGGGAATGAGCATGAAGGAAGGTAAATTTCTGCACTTCATTGAAATTGGTAAAACGTCAACAGTAGATGCAGCTGTTGTAGCCAGGATTTGAAGGGGAAATTATTTAATACAAGACATGTAATTTATATGATTATTTTATAACATTTATCCAAATAGTCAAATGCAAAACAGTGAGGGGGTTTGTCCACACACTAGAGACCCAAGAATCCAACTGAGGACCTGGATCCCACAGCAATGTCCTGCCTGAGTCCAGCAGAAGACCTAGAGCTCATGGCAATGTCCTCCATAAGTCCAACTGGTGGCCTAGAGCCCATGACAATGTCTAATGCAAGTCTGTATCAAGAATCTGCACTGGGAAGGCCCAAAGGTCAGTGGTGGAAGCTAGAAAGTCTGCACCAGTGGGATGAAGGATGTGTGCTAGCAGGCAGAGGGTTCTGCACTGAAGCCAGGAAGTGATGCTCAAAGTAAGGACCAGAGCTTCCCTGAAAAAATCTGAAGCCATCCTGAATAACAACAAGGTCCCAAGCTCCTCTGACAATGAGAACAGCCAAGTTCATATCAGGAACCCTTCAGTTTTTATCGGTGTGTTCATATCAGGAACATACCAGTTCATCTGAGTTCATATCAGGAACATATCAGTTCATATCAGTGTGACAATCTTCTCCATGAGAATCAACAGCAGCGCCATTTTCCCCTCCAGTTCTCCTTTTATTGTGTTGGCAACAATCCTCAGGTGGGCCTTCCATACCCAGAACCACATTGATTTAGTTCAGCTGAGCATTACAAGTTGACCATTAGTTAATCCACCACAGTAGCTAAGTTTTGCATACATAATATCATACCTAGACTAAGAACTATATAAAGCTAAGATACACTTAAAACACTATTAATATATCATAATGGGATTCTGAAAAATATTCAAGAAGCTCACTAGAAGACAGAAAAAAGTAAACAAAAAAATAAAAACCAGAGAGAATAAATAGAAAACATAAGTAAAACAGCAGACTTAACATGAAACATGCAAATCACACTCAACATAAGTAGTCTAAATACAACAATTAAGAAAAAGTTTGAGAGAGTTCATAAAAATAACAACCTAATTATGTGCCATATTTAAGAAATTTACTTCATATATAATGATACATATAGGTTAAAAGGAAAAAGATGACATACTATGCCAACATTAATCAAAAGTTTAAAAAAAGAAAGGCTATATTAATATCAGATAAAGCTAAGCAAATTTTACAGCAAAAAAATTTACCAGAGTTAGAGATGGACATTCTATAATGACAAAATAATCAATAAACAATGAGATAGTAATCATAAACATGTATATGCCAATGGCAGAGGTATAAAATATGTGATATGAAACCAGAAAAAACAAAAGGAGAAATAGACTAATCACAATTATGGGAACTTCAACATACTTCTTTCAATAATTGATAGAACAACTGGACAGAAATCAACAATATGAAACTCAACAACACCAACTAACAGAACCTAATAGTTCATTATTGAACAACACACTCAACAATAGCACTCTTGGAACATATACCAAAGCATGCCATATCTTTTTCCATAAAACAAATGTCATCAAATTTTTAAAAAATTGAAATCAAAGATTTCAATGGTCTCTACCTATAAAGGAATTAAATCAAAACCAATGATAAAGCCCACAGGAAAATCTACAAATGTGTACCTTAAAATAATCCACAGGTCAAGGAAGAAAACTAAAGGTAAATTAATTATACATTGAAATGAAAGAAAATGAAAAATACTGCATATCAAAATTTGTGGAATGCAGCTATAATCAGTAGTGAAAGACAAACTTATAGCACTAATTATGTACAGATAAATGCAACAAATTGGCTAGATCTCAAGGTTATCATACTGAATGGAAAAAAACAATGTCATAAATTTACAGACAACATGATTCTATTTATGTAATATTCCAAAAATGAAAAGTTACAGATATGGAAAAGACCGTAGAGGTTGCCAGAGGTTAAGGACACTGAGTGGTGTGGGACAGGTCAGGGAGAGGACAGTGGGATTTGCTGCAGAGAATACTTGTGATTATAAAGCAGTGGCATCAAGAACACTTTTGTGGTGTCAGAAAGTCTACATCTTGACATTGTAGTTGCTATACAAATACAAACATGTGACAAAATGGCACAGAGGTGACATTCCATACTGATATTGAATCCTGCTTTAGATGTTATACCTCAACTACATAAAATATGCCCTCTGGGGAAAGATATGTGAAGGCTATTCAAAAAATCTCTGAACTATTTGCACCTTAACCATCATGTCTCATTAAAATATTTTAAGTATTTAAATGTCAAGGATACCAAAATTCTAAATAAACTTTATTGCTAAAAGAATATTTCATGGAGTTCCATTTCCAATATAGCTCAATAAGTCTGTCATACCAAGCATCCTTCTGACACAAATTATAAACTACATAAACTGTAAAACAGAAAAGTAACAATGACAAAAAAAGAAACAAAAGAAAAAGAAACTACCAGGAATTACTAGAGAGTGATGAAAAGGAAAGGTGGAAGTCAAAATTTGAATGGAGTAAGTTTCCTGTTTTTACTACTTGAAGCTACAGGTAGTCAGTGCTTAGTGCGGTGATAAAAAAGGAAAAACTTATACGTGACCTTTTCAGACTGAAAAATCTGACAAACAATTTGAGAAGCTACAGCAACTGAAAAATAAGGAAGAATTCCAGAAATAGAGAGGATACTCAGCTTTTCTATGTAAACTATGTGCAGATACTTGCCTGCTGAGCCATGCAACTGAAAACAACTGAGGCAAGAAAAGAGTACAATTGAGATTTGATATCCCACCCAAGATAGAGTTTCAGTTTGAATATCAACAAGTTATTTGCCTGCTAAAACAAAAAAAAAATATGCTTTAGAAAACTACAGCAAAATCGAGAGTACCTGCAGCAGAATACTCAAAATGTCTGGCATATGGTGCAATATTACTTATCATATGAAGCCAGAAAAATATGAACCACTACTAAAAAAAGACCATCACAGAGACCAACCCCAAGTTAACCTAGATTTTGAATTAATGGACAAAGATGTTACAGTCATTGTTATAACTGCTCAGTGACTTTAAGAAAAAGTATGCTTATGGTAAATATTGTGGTTTTAATCTAAAAATGTCCCACAAACATTTCATGTAGGGATAATTGGATTATGGGACACTATTGCTAACAGTATATTTAATAATATACTGATATCATCGTTGAGTTTAGTAACTAAATGTAATGCACTGTTAGGAAGTGGAGTTGGATCCCTGAGGGCTATGACCTGGAAGTTTGTGTTCTTGCCTTCAGTTCCTCCCTTTTCTCTTTGCCTCCTGGCTGCCATGGGCTGAACTGTTTTGCTTTACCATGCCCTCCACTGTTCTGTTTCTTCACTGACACCAGCCAAGCATGGACTAAAACTGTGAGCCAAACTAAACCACTGTTCCTTTAAACTGTGGATGCTGGTGTTGGGTATTTTGTCCCAGCAATGCGAAGTGACTAATACAATAAATAAGAAGATATCACCAGAGAAATCAAAAGCACAAAAAAAATTTAAAATGAAAAATTTAATACTGACCAGGCATGGTGGTACATACATGTCTGTGGTCCCAGCTAAGAAGAGGACTGAATTGGGAGGATCTCTTGAGTGACCAGCTCGACGTCAACTGGGGAAACATAGTGAGACTATATCACCAATAAAATTAAAGAAGAGTGAAAGAATGGAGCGAGGGAAGTAGAAGAGAAAGATGAGAGAGAGAGAGAGAGAGAGGCACCTTGTAAGGATGACCTCTATTGGTAGCTTCAACTGGGTAACACCAGCATATGGGTATAGCTTATGCTAGAGATATGAATATAAAAACCAAGAGACTATATAAATTGAGACCGTAAGGTAGTCAACATTTGTAAGTGTGGGAGAAAATATCCAGACAAGTTAGAGAAAAATCAGAAGAGATAGATACACTGGAAAGCAAAGGAGAGTGCCTCAAGAACTGAACTGAAAAGCATCCTATAATTTTGGACACCCTGTAATTACAAGATTGTAATCTATGAAAAAAAAAGCCTAAAAATAAAAATATACAAAAGTGTCTTGGATAAATGACTGAATTCAGATCTCAGACAGAAATGTACAGATCTCGTATTGACCTGGAGTGTTCTGTCACCCTGGAAAGCACAAAAGCTATTGATAATGTTGGGGTCTGGATCTGGAATGTCCTCCAAAGTCTCATGGACTCACAGATGGGGCTTTTGGATGGTGACTGGATTATGATAGCACTGTAGCTGACTTGTTTTTAGGAGGTGGGATGTGGGCAGATGAGGTGGGTCACTGGGGCATGACCTAGCAATGTGCTGCCCTCCTTCTGGGGTCCTTCCTTCCCTCTCTGCTCCCTGGCCACCAGGATGTGAGCAGCTTTTCCCCATCCCAGTAATTCTATCATGCCACTGACCATGAAAAGAGTAAAATGTCTGGAATATGAGCCAAAATAGTTTTGGGTGCCAGGTATTGTGTCCAGCGATGAGAAAAATGGCTAA